>JBBPOM010000057.1:0-62925 GCA_038091455.1 Leccinum uliginosum
GATAGTTATGACAATTTCTCAAAATACCTTCTCCAAAATGACATATCACCCGAGATCGGCCATATCTCGGGCGCTTATGGGCGGAATTACGCGATTCATGGCGGAAATGGATGCCACGTGACTCGGCTATGTTCGGTACAGCCACTCCTAAGCGCCGATCCCACGCTATTGTATTCTCCGAAATGGATTTTCTAAGTAGATATACTTGAGAATGACATGCATTCTTAAATCAATCATATCTCAGCGACCCCTGAACCGATTTAGATAAAGAAAATATGGGCCGGAAGCCAGGAATCAGTAGTATTTTTCACAACCCTGAAGACCGGTCCGAGACCGTGACCGGACCGGCAAAAGACCGACAAAGACCGAAAAATCGGTTTTTATCGGTCTTGGTCCGGTTTTTTCCATATCAGGAAATTCCCAGGACCGGTTTCGGTCCGGTCTTTGCCAAAAAAGGCAAAAGACCGGACCAGACCGGACTTTAAAACACTAGACGTCGATGATCCCGTTCTCAAGATCTTCGCAACTGACGTGCGTGTTCATCATTCCATTTCAAAGTTTCTTTCCATATCTTTTGTCAGACATTTTCGTCTGTACCTCTTGCCGCTGAGTCCGACTGCCGAATGCCTTCCCCTATCTTTGTCATCGCAGGCAAAGTAGCCCGCAGAAATCTGTCGCTCGACGGACAACCGGCTTTTGACCTCAATATCTCTCAATATGCTGCTATTCCCCAGCAACTCATCCGTTTTCGCTGCTTTTATCCCTCCAATTCTCCTCGATTGACGAACACGCCTACTCCTGACATCGGAAAGCATATTGTCGTTCATGGTGAACTGACTGGCTTCGCTGGCGGTCGGTGCGTCGTTCGTGTGACTGACATCGCTTTTGGACCCGTGGGTGTGCTTCCTGTTCCGTCTGCTCAGAAGCCTCCTGCGACATCAGTCGGACAGTTCGACTGGAAAGGCGGAAAAGCGAAAAAGCGAGCGAGGAAAAGTGAGGAAAGCGCAGAAGCACCGTAGCTGCAGTCCTAAATGTTAAAAGCGGTTGATGTCATTCTTCACGTTCAAGTTATTATTGTACTATTGTCTTCTTTGCGTTCCAAGCCTCTCATGTACAGATCCTGTCGTCTACCTAACTTGCTTGAAGTTTTTGGTGTTCGGAACATGTGTTTTTTCGTGTCAACTACTGGCATTTCAATTCTCGCACTCACCGCACGTCGTGCATAACTGTCGTTCTCTGCATGCCACTCAATCGAGAACGTGATCGGGCTCGCCATCGGAGGCAGCGACAGCAAGCCGTGAGTCGCATTATTCCGCCTCACTGCTTCCGTCACGGTCGTCGCGTTCACTAATCTGTCTTCAGTTGACCGCTACAAATCCAGCTTCAGTCCCTCATCTTCCCCAATGGTGGGATCTTCTCCTCACTCGTCCTCCCCATCATATCATCCCTGCTACCTGGAATCGTCGCTGCCCTCATTGCAACGCGTTACTGTTATCCACGGAGAGTAACTCTTTTTGCTGCCATGGTGGCCAACACACCCTACCCGCTCTGGACCCTTTACCTGCTCGGATGCGTCACTTGCTACAGGACCACACCCACAAATGGCATCTCATGGATCAATGTTGTGTAATCAATAACTTCTTTACTTTTGCGGGAATAGGTGTCACGGGCGGTTTCGAACATTTTCCATCAGGTGGTGGTAGTGGACCCCCTGCGGTCGCGATCACCGGTCGCACGTATCATCTGGTGCGTGATACGGAATATACAGAGTACTCTATCCATTGGTTTCTATATGACGAAGCACAATGAAAGCAAAAAGCTGTGCAATTCGGGGCTCGTGCTTTTGTTGTCCAAGCCATCTCTGACGATCTTCAGCAAATAAACCCTTACATCCACCATCTTCATCACTTTCACTCCATCCCTCGACAACACACTGATCACGTACTTGAATTGCAAGATTTCACGTCCAATTCCGACTTTGCTGCAATCATGCACGCATCTAATTCATCATATATTAACCCCCGATCTGTTGCTATAAGGAGACATGGAGATCAAGAGCCTGAGTTCATTGACATTCTTTCACAGCACTACGAGGCTCTACACTATGTCCTGTTCTTCCCCACGGCGAAATCGGGTGGGGCATCACAGAACTTCCTGATGTTCCACATCTCTCCCAAATAAACTGGTATCGATGTCGATTATTAGCAAATGATGATGATCGATTTTCGATTCTCGGCAGGTTGTGTTGTGAGTACCTCGTCGACATGTACTCGCGCACCGAAGAACAAAGGTTGAGTTACATCAATTGTGAGCGCAGATTCCAAGCTGCGGAAGCTTATGTGGATGACAACATGGATGATGAAGATCGTGTAGAGCCCACCATCAAGCTTCCTTCTTCCTTCGTTGGTTCGCACGCCTGGACATCTGAGCAGACTGCTGACGCAATGGCTCTCGGTCGCAAATTCGGACAGCCGACCTTCTTCTGCACTATGACGTTCAATCTTGACTGGCCTGAGATTCAAGCTGTTCTGTTACCAGGACAGAATGCCTCCAATCTACCAGTCGTAGCAGCTCGAGTATTCAAGTCACATCTTGAAAAAGTTTTACGTGTCCTGCGCTCTTCATTCGGGCACGTGGTGTACTTAATTCGCGTCATCGAGTTTCAAAAAAGAGGGTTCCCTCATGCACACATCATCTTCAAGGTTAATATTTCTCCTTCGTTATATGTCACTTTCTTACAGTAGTCCGTCTGCCAAGGTTCAACCGGAACCCCCTTTTGAATGCATTGACTCTATCATTTCTGCCGAGCTGCCGCGTAACAACCCTGCTTTACGTGAAAAAGTACAGAAATATATGATCCATCATGATAACCATCTTTCCCGTCCTGGCAGTCGGTGCAACAAAAACGGTCATTGCATATATGGCTTTCCCCATGCCATACGGCCCACCACATCTATAGATGAAGCTGGTCGCATCCAATGGCATCGTCGAAATGCGGAAGATATTTGGGTCGTACCACATTGCCCCGCTCTGCTTACTGTCGCAGACTGTCATTTCCACTTCGAGATCGCTTTCACCGCTAAAGTCTTCACGTACCTTTACAAATATCTGTACAAAGGGCCAGACACCCTCTTTTTTCACCCTCACTCAAGAAGCTGAAAACCCTCTTCAGCCCGTTCCACATGATGAGGTCAAGGACTATCAAAAGGCTCGATATCTCTCTGCTCCTGAGAGTGCTTGGCGAATCCTCAATTTTGACATCACAAGAAAAGAACCCTCTGTGGATTCTTTACCCATACATCTTCCTAATGAAAACATCCCACTGCAGTTCCGACAAGCAGGAGGAGAACGATCTTCGACATCCGCTCTCGATCGTTACTTTCTTCGCTCCCAAGTTCTACATTACTTGCGCTATGAAGAATACTATGAACAATATCTTCTATATCCTTATGACCCACAATCTCCTCTCACGGCTCGTGGCTTTCCTGAACAAGAATGTACTGGAGTTACTCGCCAAAAAGCTTCACGCCGTTCCCGTCCGAAAGTAATACGCATTGCAAACGTCACTCCCAATTCTGGCGAATTATTCTATCTCCGCACCCTCCTTATTCACAAAGCAGCATCTTCTTTTGCAGACATTCGAACCGTCGACGGCATCCTTCTACCTTCTTACCATGAAGCAGCCGTCCGTGCCGGTATCTTCTCCAATGAACATGAAGCTCACTTTGCTCTTCGAGAAGCTGTAGAATGTCATCGCACACCTGCTCAGTTACGCTTCCTTTTCTACCTTCTTATCTTAGAAGGCTATCCTGCTCTCCCTTTATGGGATGAATTTAAACCGTCGATGAGCATTGACAACATTATACGCCTACATGATGATGAGGCAGGTTATCAATGCACTCTGTGTATCATCGCAAAGTACCTTCGATCCTCCAGTCGCAAGATGAGCCAGTTTGGTCTACCCGAGCCTGTAGAACGTACAAAGGAAGTGGTGGATGAAATGGAGTTCCTTAACCGCAACCGCATCAGATTTGAAGAAGAAAGTCAAGGTCTTCGTGCCCAGCTAAACCAAGAACAATTATTAGTCTTTAACACCATTGCTGCTGCAGTCACTCGCACTACTGAGGATGCTATCTCTCGAGCTGGAAATACCATGTTCTTCGTAGAAGGCAGACCAGGAAGAGGAAAAACATTCCTTATCAAGACTCTCGCTGCCACTCTTCGTGCACAATGTCTCATCGTTCTCATAGCAGGTACAAGCGCTCTGTCTGCCGTGGCATACGAACGAGGCCGGACTGCACACTATCTTTTCGGAATTCCTCTGACTGACGACAACAATGACGTACAGTCAGCTATTCCTCTTCGCTCTCCACGTGCCGACCTCATTTGAGAAGCGAGTGCCATCATCTGGGACGAGCTTCCAATGGCAAAGAAAGCAAGTTGGGAATATTCTCACCAGCTCTGTTGCAAAATCATGAATTGCTTTGATCGCCCATTTGGTGGCAAAGTCATCATAGGCTGTGGTGACTTTCGTCAAGTCGCTCCGGTTGTTCCAGGTTGCGGCGAGATTGCATCCCTCTTAGCATCCGTGAAAACTTCTCCACTTTGGTCCAATACTCTCACATTCATGCTCCACACCCCCATCCGCACCATTTCCGATGCTGAATTTACCAACACCATTGATCACATCGGTGAAGACTCATCAGGTTCACGTCACTACCTTCCTCTTCTTAATTCTACCACGAACGTTGACGACGCTGTCGACTTCCTTTTCCCTCCCGAAATACTACAACATCCTGAGCTCTGCCTACAACGCTCCTTTCTATCGCCTCGCAACATTTTTGTACTCATTTAACGACAAAATTCTGGATGCTCTACCCGGAGCCTTTTGTATGTACTTTCACAAGTAAGATCATCACCGTTAATTGACTACACTCACCCAGATTATCTTTTCAGTTCCGACTCCTTGAAAGAAGCTGATCAACAACCCTTCCACTCCCCAGAACAGACTCCGGAGTTTCTTGCAATGCTACACCATCACGGAGTTCCACCTCATCAGTTATCTCTCAAAGTTAACACAATTTGTTCCATTCAACGAAACCTATGCGTTCAAAAGGGTTTAGTTCACAATGCTCGCATTCGAATTGCAGCAATTCACACCCGGTTCATAGAAGTCTGCTTTCCAGGTGAAGAAGAAACTCACTGCATCCCACGGATCTCCTTCAACTTCTTCACCCCACCTGCGTCCGACTGGACCGTCACTCGAAAACAGTTTCCTCTTCGTCCCGCTTACGCAACTACTTTCAATGGCTGCCAAGGACTAACTCTCGATCGCACTGTGCTTGACGTACGCATTGATCCTTTCGCACACGGTCAATTGTACACTGCTTTGTCTCGTGTGAGACGCAGAGAAGACACATTACTTTTGTTTTCAGAATCAAACGACGAGCACTCTATAGCTAATATTGTATTTAAATCACTTCTACTATAAATGTTTGTTTCGCGCCCAGGTATTCTACTCCTTTGCTTCCCTTTGAGGACGTCCAAAGGTTCCGCTTGTATATTATTATCTACGAACTGGTCACATTTGGTCATACTGGATGCTACCCGGAGAGAACCAGTTTTTACTGGGGATGAAGCCTAAGCTTCTCCAAACAGTCATTAGCTTGACCAACACACAACTGAAGCTCTTCTTTGATGATCTCTTGTAGTCCAAGTCCACGACCATCATCCAATATTTTCTGAAGAGCAGAAGGCATAGAAACCATCATATCTTCTGGATTGACTTCCATTAGAGTGCCCTCCATATCATCATAACCTTCATCATCTCCATATCCTTTCCAAAACTGTTCTTCCTCGGCCTCTTCTATATCATCACTTATCTCCTCGGAGCAGAAACTTGAAGGAGAATCATGATTGCATAGCTTTGAAGCATTTAATTCAATGTCTGACACAAACTAATGCGCATTTTGATTGAATTTGTTAGTTCTGCCCAGCAGCTATTTTCTTTTTTCTGCTATCATGCTCTTCTGGATAGTAGATGGTTTGCTAGGCATGAAATGTGTTACAACTGTCCCCTATTTTCTCTTATTTTCTCTTCTCGTCCCTTATCTCTATTGCCTTGCAGTATGCCTTTTGCCTATCTATCGTTCATCTCTTTTACTTTAGATAATCCACAGCTTCTTCTAGACCGTTCCATGCTACGGATGATCCATGTACTCCATGTCTGTCATTTCACTTTACTGTATCATTACTCATCCGCAGCTTCATCTCAGGCTGTCATCCTTGCTGCAGATGACTTACTTGTTCCACCATGTTCCATCATGTTCCATCCCTTTGATACTTAAACACTCTTCCTCTTGTATGTAAAACCCTAAGCTAGAGCTACTCAAATCTATCTCGCTCTTGCCCACTCGTGCCTGTCGTGCGACAGCCGACTCTTTACCTCAAACTCTCTTCGTCTGGATACTGGAAGTCCAGATCCATCCTCAGTATTATCTCTAGTCCACCATCCGTCTCAGTTGCCATTTGCTTAAACATTAGCTTGGCCTCTTCGCCTTCAGTGTCTTCTCGAGTCTACTTCTGTTCCTACCCAGACCAGTCATAACACAACACATCTCAGCTTGTAGAGCATCCCTAATTTCATAAATCTTCATTTTGGCAGGAACAGAAAGTGACATATATATATAGGCTGAGCATCCTCGATCATGATACCTTCCACCAACCAACTCATAGATGTTTGTTTTCCTGAGTTAGATACATTTTTTTCTATGAGATTCAATCTAATCTCAGTGAGAGTTGGAGCTGGAACAAAAAACAAGATCAAAATAAAAGCTTTCAATGAAGTTGAAAAACAAATACCTTGATCCATTCTCAACATATAAATATCTAATGCCTCGCCCCTTTGCTCACTTACACAATCCACTTTTTGAGACCACAACTGGATTTTTTCAGAATCCAATGATTGCATAAGCTCCTCCAGAGGACCTTGAGTCTTCTCGACTCCTTCTAGAGCTTTACAGTATTTTTTGCACAAAGTATCAACTAGTATACATGTTAAATTCTAAACCAAATTAAGCATTAATAAATACATACCTATGCCCACTAGTTTTTTCCAATTGAAATCCCTCATATGATTATCATATAGCTCCTGTCAATGAGCTGCACTCATAGATCTTGCTGAAGGAGATATCTTGTTGAAAAATGCCCAAAGTGTCTCCAATATCTCACCATCTATATGTCCAGCCCTCTCCATGAACATTAGACTAAATCTGGAGAAGCACTCCAACTTGTGAGCACTGAGATGAAATTTTCTGCCAACGGGAAGAATTTCCAAACCAAAAGGGATGAATAAAGAATTTTAATGTTCGACTCTTTTTCCAAAGTTTTTATGCCATTGACAAGCAATATCATATATAATGAGAGCTTTTTATCCAATGGCCTGGCAAATGGAATATCAATGTTTTTGTGTCTTTATAATTTTAAATCAAATGGAAATGGTCAACAAGAGAAATCAGATAACATACTGTTTCCCTTTGTAGAAATCCACTGTAGAATGAGGTACGAAGCACCCATGATATGCACAAGCAGTAGCTCTAATTCCAGTTGCTCTCAAATTAGCCATCTTGAGGTTTGCATTATTTACCACATGGTGTTACGATTGTCTCCGAAGTTCTCTATGTACCTCTTTTCCCTTTCCTTTTGCTGTGCTTATCACCTCTACTTCGTCTTCACTTTGTATCATAGACCTCGGGCGACTTCGTCTTCCTTTCCACGTTGCTGACGGTCTGACGTTTCCCTATCTCCTTTCCGATCTCTTCCTATCTTTGTCTAGATCCTCTGACTCATGATGACGCCATTGCTTCATCAGCTATCTGTCATCACTTCGTCGTGTATGCTT
Organism: Leccinum uliginosum; assembly: GCA_038091455.1. Taxonomy (NCBI): domain Eukaryota; kingdom Fungi; phylum Basidiomycota; class Agaricomycetes; order Boletales; family Boletaceae; genus Leccinum; species Leccinum uliginosum. Next base: position 7,901 of record JBBPOM010000057.1, read on the forward strand.
ATTCCTCCGCAGCTTCTTACTCATCCATACTGCGGATGACGCACTCCTTCTTCGTGATTCTATCACATTCCATCTCGTTAGTACTTAAGGACGGTCTTGTCATTTGTAAAACTCTAAGCTAGAGCTACTTGAAATCCAACCGTATCCTCTGCCAACCTCGTGCGCTTTCGTCTTTCGTCCCTCAGTCCTCTGCCCATCTCGGGTGTGTCTTTAGTCCTCTGCCCACCTCGGGTGTGTCCTTAGCCTTAGTCTTCGAGTGACGTGACTCTTCGTGAGTTCCTCCTCGAAAGAACTCTTAGTCTTTCGGCTTCGCCAGACGTTATGTTTGCTTGGCCTATCCTTCATCTCAGCCTTCGCCTTCAAGTCTACAACCGACTCTACCCGGGCCAGCTGTAACAAAAGCTCTAGCTTTCCTCCTATGGTCACCATCATTGTGATCCGTCGCCACCATTTCTTCGAGAAACCCCTACCAGAGACCGGAGCGGAACTCTCTCTCCATCCCTAGAAACCCCTTAGCTCACTCATCCCACCAACATTCTCTATCCACCTCCTCGTGGAGAGAAGAACCTTTGACCTCGGAAAACTTCCCAGACTCCCCAGACGTCCTTCCTCAATGCTCCAGCGATAAGGACGAGACCGACTCTGAACTTCCTCTCCTATCTTACGAAGAACAGGAAGAGGACCTCACCCTCGACACCGAACTCGCCCACCAGCTCTCTTTGAGCCTAGTCCTTCCTCGAGTACCCACTCCCCCTTCCCCTTCTCCCCGAACCCCTAGGGGAAACATCTTCGCCCATCCACCTCCGAATCCCATTCCTCGATTGAGCTCTCCAATCATGTCTAAACCCACCGAACTCCGAATGTCTCCTCCCGACGCTTACGATGGTAATCATCGCAAAGCCCTGCCATGGTTACGCTCAGTACAGAGATATCTCGTTATCAACAAGGAGATCTATAAGCTTGATGAACAAAAAATCTGTTATGCCCTCTCTTACATGAAAGAAGGGACCGCCGCCACCTGGGCAGACATCTTTACCGCGAAACATCTCGACGATGGAGGAACCACTCTCGGAACTTGGGGAGAATTCGTCAAAGAGTTCAAGGCCACCTTCGAGCATTCCAATTCCGCAGCCAACGCCCTCGCCTGGCTTACTACCCAGAGGATGATCGAAAAATCCCCTGGCAAATACTCCATGTCCCTCGCCTCCTACATCGCCCAATTCCAGAGCAATGTCGCCATCTCCAAAGTGACCGAGGAATCTACCCTTTGCCACTACTTCTCCTCGGGTATTCCCCCTTCCTTATCCGGAAAGATCTACCTCATGGAGACAGTCCCCACTATCATCGACAAATGGTATTCTCACGCCCAAAGAATCGACGATCAACAACGTCGTGCTTTCCTCACCTCCTAACAACACAAAGGGCGATCCTTCGCCAACCCCTTCTCCTCCTCTTCGACCACCAACCACACTAAAGAACGCGACCCTAACGCCATGGATGTAGATGCAATCAATGTCCGCATTCCAAAGCTCACTCCCTCGGAAAGAGAACGATGCTTCAGAGAAGGACTTTGTGAATCTGTAGACCAATCCGCGGATCTATACCACCTACATCTCGATGATCTCAGACGACACAACTCTCATTTCCACAAACCTGAACTGTCTCCTCCGAAAACCAAAACCCCTCGACACACCGAAGTATACCCCATCCGAGACAAAAGACTATACAGATTCCTTGGTTTCGAAACTGAATCGCAATTCCTCGAACGGGCTACAGTCAACAAAGTCCTCTGTCGAGTAATGCGTTGTGGTTCGCGTTTTATTCCCAAAGGGTCACCCCTAGCTGCCCGCCTCACCACTGCCACCAACCTTGCAGTCGAAGCAGAGAAATCTAAACCAAAAACCACCCTCCCACCAGAATATGCCGCCTACTCTTCGGTTTTCTCCGAAGAAGCTTCGTCCCGCCTTCCCCCCTCTCGCCCCTATGACCATGCCATACACCTCGACGATACCTTCATACCAAAAATCGCGAAGGTATACCCTCTCTCACCAGAAGAACAAAAGGCCACGGAAGCTTTCCTCGATGAAAACCTCCACAGCGGGAAAATTAGACCTTCCAAATCCCCTCAGGCCTCCCTCTTCTTCTTCGTAAAGAAAAAGGATGGCAAACTACGCCCTTGTCAGGATTATTGCTACCTCAATTCCCATACTACTCGCGACGCATATCCCCTTCCCCTCGTCTCAGACCTCATCGACAAACTCAAAGGAGCTAAAGTCTTCACCAAATTCGACGTCCGCTGGGGCTAGAACAATGTTCGCATCAAAGAAGGTGACCAATGGAAAGGCGCCTTCATCACTCACAAGGGCCTCTTTGAACCCACTGTCATGTTCTTTGGGATGAACAACTCCCCCTCCACCTTTCAGCGATTCATGAACGACTCTTTCCGCGATATGATCGCCAAAGGATGGCTCATTATCTATATGGATGATCTCCTAATCTTCTCCCCTGACGATGCTTCCCACTCGGAACACACCAAATGAGTCCTCCAACAGATGGAAGAACTCGACTTACACCTTCGCCTAGAAAAATGCAACTTTGCTACCGCAGAAGTTGAATACCTTGGCATGATCGTTAAACCAGGTACCTTGGCTATGGACCCGGTCAAACTCGATGGAATCGCCTCTTGGCCAACCCCTACCACCGTCAAAACCGTCCGATCGTTTCTTGGCTTCGCCAATTTCTATCGACGATTCATCAATCACTACTCAGATATTGCGCGCCCCCTCATCGACCTCACTAAGAAAGGGAAACCTTGGGACTGGTCTCCTGCCTGCCAAACATCTTTTGACCGTCTCAAACAATCCTTCCTATCCAAACCTGCATCAGCAAACCGACCTTTTTAGGCCACAGAGTCACCAGATGTGATACTCTGTCAGGGTCTACACAATCTGCCCAGATATGTGGCTGTGTAATCAGCAAACCGACCTTTTTAGGCCACAGAGTCACCAGGTGTGACACTCTGTCAGGGTCTACACAATCTGCCCAGATATGTGGCTGTGTGCCCTCGACTGTTCAATAATTTTTCACAAAACTCCATATAGACAATTGCCAATGATTTCCACTTCTGATCTCGGAGTTAACTCCGAATGCTCGCTTAGCAGTGATCTTCAACTTGCTAGGCACACATGTCAATGAAATCTAATCTGTATTATTTATTATTATATTAGAGAATAATTTATGTAAAAAATGGATTCATTCATCTGAACCGCATCATGCTACGGACAGACTACCGTGACGTGATGGTGAGATGACATACAGGGACAAAGATGGGGAGGACTCAAATAGGTTGATGCAAAAGAACAAAAACTATCCGGACTCACCCTTCGATCAGCACCAACCCTCGAACTAAACCTGGTCGCACTAACCACCCTTCTCTTCCTCGGATCGACTGCACCCCAGCGGAGCCGTCAAGATCGCAAGACCGTCAGAGCCATGCGCGATCCAGCCGCAGAACTGCTCGTGGTTGTAGCAGAATTGAGGTTGAGGCCCAAAGTCGTACCGGCGCGTCGTATTGAAAAGAGCAGCGACTTCCGGCACATTTGAAGAAGGACGCGGAACTGCGTTGCCTGTTACCTGTCCGTGATATCAGACATTATGAACCATACGCGAGAACATCTGACAACTTACCATACTCTGTTACACGAATTGGAAAAGGATCTCAGCCGTGTCATATTGTTGAGACAGCTGCTAGCGCGGATCATCTAAGCGATGCACCCGAGACCAAGTCGGATCACACTGGAGGGTATCGAACTAAGGCGAATGAGAAAGATGTGCATGAAACACTTACGGAATGGGAAGAAGTCAAGGATGGCAGCAATCTCTGGACGTATGCACCAGACACGCGCAACGCAGCACCCCTGGTCGAGGTCCGTCCAGAAGGTGTGAACTCAGACACGTCGCTTGTTGTGCATTTTCGCCTTTGAGGCCGTCCGTCTTCTGCGGTTTTTGGGCAGTCGATTGGCTGTGAGAGGCAAGGGCGACCATGTGAGTGAACGGTTTCTAGAACGAGAACCAGCGCGGATCGCCTCAACACTGCAGCCTGATCGCCTTCTTCGTCGGGGCTGGCCGTGGGCTTGTCATCCTCGTCATCAACTTCTAATGACTTCTTCGATTCACTCACAACAGCCTTCCCTTTCCTTCCTTCCGCTGGTGCCTTCTTTGCAACCGCTGTAGTAGTGGCGGTCGTCTTCCTCAATGTTGTAGCCTTCTTTTTGGGAGCTGGCACCTCTGATTCAAGATCCGATCCGGATGCATCAACGTCCATCGAGTCAACAGAGGCATCATCGTCTGAGTCTCCCTGTCGGGCTTTGCCTTTACCCTGACCTTGAAGTTAACAGTATCAGTGATACCAGAAAAGAGGTCCAGAACGGTGCAGACGAACCTTGAATTTCGTAGCCTTGCGCGTTTTGGCTCGTTCCACGTAGTCCTGATCATGTTGCTCTCTAACGCTGTTCATTGGCAAATACTGAGCGGTAGAGCTTAGCAGATACGCGGATACGACAAACCAGATCATCGAGGTCATCTTTGTCCAATACTCCATTCCCCTGTACGCCTTTCATATGCGCTCAGCACAGTCAATGCATGACTAGAACGATTGATAAGTGTACGTAGCCCAGAAAAAAAGATAAGCTACGGCCCACCTCGATATCGCGTGCGAAGCGTCCTTTTCGACAAACACCTATATCGCGTCAAACATGCCTGCTTTGCCCAGCCGCTGCAGCCGCAGTTATTGTGCTGACAAGTACTCCTTGACTAGCATGTGCACCTGGATCTTGGCCAACTTTTCTTGTATCCACCGCCTCTGACGCTGCTACATCAGAAATAAGACGATAGGAATAAGACGATAGGGTGACGGAACAAGAGTGATCACCGACCAGCGAATGCCGTTACAGAGGACTCTTTGACAGTGCGTACATACTCTCCGCCTTGACCTTTGTCCCTTGACACGATTGAGTATGGATGGAACTGCTCTGCCCGCTGCCTGTCCGTGATGTCGGACATGACGAGTAATACGCAAAAACGTACGACAACTTACCATACTTTGTTGCACAAGCTCAGGAGCAGGTATGTTTGAGAAAGCAGCGAGCGCGGATCGTCTAAGCGAGTCGGAATACATTGCGCTGGAGGGTGTCGAACTAAGTCAGGTGAGAAAGATGTGCACGAAATACTTACGGATGGCAGCAACCTCCGGACGTATGCACGAGTAAAGTTGACAGTGTTATGTCAGCGACGACTAGCCTCGCTGACATAATCTTTGCATCGACAGTGATCCAGATCTCTCCATCTCCCTCGAAGTTCAGGATCTCTCCACCCGATCCTGCCAAACTGTGTCCACACCGTCAACGGAATACCTTGAACATTACGACGGGGTGACGACGCAATGGAATGTGTCGATGTGACATGTACAACTCAAACGCTGCCCACCTCAGCTCCCTTCTCCGAGTCCCTCTTTCTCACTGACCCACTCAGGCAGCCACCCCACAGTGCCACCCCGCCAAACTTTTTACATGCATGTTCAACTCGGCTTGAACAACAACGATGATCCAGCCACTCAACGACGATGACACAAAAACGACACAACAACGACACAACGCCGACACAACGTCAATTGGCAACGTTGAACAATGCATCATGTGCGTGTGCCACGCGTCTTTACCTCCCTCCCTCACCTCCCTCATCCCGCCAGACCTCATCCACGCCCAGGTCAGTGGATTCATTGAACGGCGATGTGGACAAAGTCTTTCAGGGTGACCAATACTCAGAGAGTACGTACCCTCCCTCTTCTAGTTCCGTCCCGCCCCTCACTCTCCGCTCCAGAGGATCTCGAAGGCTTAAAGGTCAGCCATAACTTCGGCGAGCTCGCCGAAGGAGACGCTCGCGCACTTACGGTGAAAGACAGCCGTGTCCTCGATAACGAAGGTATCATGGAAATGGCTGAAGCGGAGCGTACAAAGGATTTTAAATCCAGAACTCAAGATCTACGACCATAGTGGATACGATGACAACCAGTTCGAAGGTAAGTGGCATGGAATGAAACGATACGTCTTGCTCAAGTATGACGAAGTTCTGGAAGGTCCGCATGAAACCGTACGTCTCTGGTTCTTTGTGGGTCCATCAAATATGTTTACCCATCTCTCAGAGGATTCAGTTGGGCAGTTCGATCAAGTCCGCCGCAGTCGAGCGTCCTGAAACGGACGAGGGTGTTATGACCGTAAACCGTGCCTTACTATCAATAGATTATGCCAGTCAGTTACCTTGTGTTCTTACGCTTACGCATGGTCGTCCTGTTGATACACGTGTTTGCAGAAATTTCGGAGACCCATGACTATCTTCGCGAGGGCGACGCAGGCTTCAAGAAGCCCAAGGTACCTATCACGTCTGCTATTTGTGGCATTACTCTTATCCGAATCAGAGATTAGAAAGTCGCGACATGTTCCTTATCGATAATCAGATGGAGGTGGCGAGGATACGGATCAAATGGGGTGGACGAGAAACCCGTCGTTCCTAGGATACGTGAGTTAGGCGCCAATTTTGTGGATGACGACGAGCTACAAGCTGCTCTCGCACGACAAAGAACTTGAAGAGCCACGAAGAGTTGCTGCAGGCAATCGAATAGGCTATCCAGCCAGGACTCTGAGGCAGAGGAACTCGTCGCTGCTGACAACGGCAGAAACTGTTCGAAACATCCGCTGAGCCCACCTTTGGCTCCGATATGTGGCGCGAACAAGGATCAGGCGAACATAGAGTACGAGAAATGCGTTCGAGAGCAGCAGGAAGCTCGCTCCGGTCTTGACCTATTCAAGAACTATAAGCCAGGTGTCAATATCGTTTACTACGACGAGTTCGGTCGCTCCCTCACGCCGAAGGAGGCTTGAAAATCTCTCTCTCACAAGCTCCATGGTAAAGGCTCGGGCAAGATGAAGACGGAGAAGCGCTGAAAGAAGATCGCAAACGAGAAGGACTCCGGCCATGGTTAGTGGTGATACTCTGAGCATGAACAAAGTGTTCCAAACCCGACAGGAAAAGACTGGGCAAGCTCACTGTGTTGTCGGTCGGTAGCAGAGGGTAGGCTATTTCCTCGTCTACAGTGTGCTAGGATCTCACTCAACCCTCACGTATATCATCCGCCGTGGATACTCCTCAGAGTAGCACCCCCGTCTCAAGAGAGGACAAGAGTTGCGTTCGGGTTTGTGGCGAAGAGAGGGGTGGCGGAAGATTTCCTCGACGAGCATGCCCCAAGTGGCGATGATCCTGATAAACGTTTGTGTGTATTTTCGCCACCGTATTCCCCAGGCCCGCGGCGCCACTCGGACGTCGTTTATCTTTTTCTCCCTTGTTCGAACGTTTAGTGCGTCGTGAATGCGGCGTATCATACTATCAAGCCAACTTTCTGTAGGCCCAAAAATGACTGAATTATATATGTGATAAATACCTAAAGTCGCATGTGTTAGCCTATCAGTTACAAGCTCGTACGTGTACAACATGACTATTTAGGGTATATTCAAATATCAACATTTTTTTTCTGTTGGCACAGTGGTCGATCGAAAGCACCAACTTGAAGTGGACGCTGGCATTCGAAACTATGAAAAGGCAGTAAATCCAAGTCATCAAGCTTCAAGAACGATATGAGCACATGAATACAACAATAAGTAAGTCTGGGAGGACTCACTGGCACCTGGTCAGGCTCGCAGTGCAAGTTGTGCAACACCCGAAGCAGTATATCCACATCGTCTAATGACCAGCCGTGCTTGGCCAACCTGACCTTCTGCTTCCAGGAGATCTTTCTCGGCGCGTTGGACTTGTAGACGGCTGTACTGGAGTCGCAGTAAGTTGCACTGGAATAGCTGGTCCGCATGTTGCTTCTGAAGCTTGCGTAGCTGACACTCGGCTCGTAAAGACTCCAAGAGGAGATCTGCTTCGTCAGAGGAGCTGGGCAAGGTACTAAGCCCCTTCGGTTTTTGTGAGCGGTATGCACTCTGTGAAGGAAATTATGGTGAGCTTACCCATCTGCTAGTGTCTTCTATTTGACCTAGTATACTATGTGTGGTGCTCGAATCAGGCTCTTGCTTCGGGACAATGCCTTGTTGGCCGGCGGCCTGAGGGCCTGAAGAGGAGCTTGGCCGCATACTCGGTGCTGGGGGACTTGGTGCGTTTAGGTAATAATAAATAATAGGTGTGTATTGGCCCACAGTGTAATAAAGTTACCTCGTTCCTACTTTACGTCACGTTACAATTCTGCCTCGACTTGACAGATTCTAGCTGGACCCAAAGTTTGACCCTGTGAGTCGAGCATACTCAAATGCCAAAGTCTAAGAAAATCCTTCCACGTGTCCAGAAGACGTGTTTTTGCCCTCGGTGCGGGAAGAGGTTTTCAACCGAAACCCGTGTTCTTCAACACATGAACCAACCCTCCTCCGCTTGTGGCGCTTTCCTCGACGACTCTATAGCGGTGGCTCCAAATCATCCCAGCCACGATCACGTTCACAACCCTGATCAAACATCTGCTCGTGAAGCTACCATTCGTGACGAGCGAATGGACAGGTTGGACTTTCCGGTGGATTACGAGATGGATGTTGATGAGATACTGTTTGGTGATGAACCGCCCGACATGCCTAGCCCTGATACCGCCTCCGTCGAATTTTTCCCGGGTGCATCCATGAGTTATCCCGGCGGGAGGACATTCATGGATGAGTTCTTTGCCGACCAGCATGGCGCCCTGCGCAAGGAAAATTTATTTTATCCGTTTGCATCCCAACAGGACTGGCAGATCGCATCATGGTTACTGCGCTCGCGTTTGAGCATGGCTGCAATTGATGCGTTCCTTGCTCTGGATTTGGTGAGTAAACTAAATGACTCGTTGGACTCCTAGTGAATCGATTCGCGCAGATTAAAGGACTCCCGATTTCCTTTAAATCGGCAAGAGAACTACGTCTTCGAGCTGAACTGTTGCCCTCGGGTCCGCGCTGGCGCTCAAAAGCTATACACACACACCACGCGACGAAACAGCGTGTCACACTGTTTTATCGAGATCCTGTCGAGTGTCTCCAATCCCTCCTCAGTCATCCTTTCTTCGAATCCCAAATCGACTTCGTCCCCAGAAAAGTCTGGTCTACCTCCGCTCGGATGTCACGCGTATACGACGAATGGCTCAGTGGTGAGCATGCATGGAACTTACAGGTGAGTCCCTTCTCAATCTCAACGGTGCGGTGAACTCACTTTCTTATAGAAGGAACTACCCGAGGGTGGGACGCTTTTGGGTGTCGTCTTGTCCTCCGACAAGACGAATATCTCGATCATGTCCGGGAATCGAATGGCCCACCCCTTGCTACTAAGCCTGGCCAATATCGCCGCAGATACCCGCAACAAGGGTTCGCTTCATGCCTATCTATTGCTTGCCCTTCTACCGGTACCGTCATTCATCCACAAGAAATCGCGTATCCGTTCGCTACTATCTGATCGACTTTTTCACCATTGTCTCGATCTAGTCCTCGGTCCTCTGAAGGTTGCAGCAGCAATTGGCGTGATGATGAGCGATCCACGTGGCAACCTTCGGTATTTTTTTACGCCACTTGCTGGGTACATCGCTGATACACCAGAGCAAAGTCTGGTGGTTTGCACGGGCCCAAAGGTGTCGTCTATGTCTACCGCTACGTACAAGGAGTTCGGCGATGATACCCCTCACGAACCTCGAACTGCCAGGCACACTCTCGAGGCCATCGATGCCCTGTGCGCCCGAGCTGACCCCAACGATTTCGCTAGTTTTCTCAAGGAAGCGAAGTCTCGCGGACTGAATGGAGTCCATGAGCCGTTCTGGAGGGACTGGCCATTGTCGGACCCAGCCGATTTCTTGAAGGTCGAGCCACTCCACCATTTCTTTAGGATGGCTTGGGACCATGATATACAATGGTGTATCACGGTTGTAGGAGAAGATGAAATTGACTATCGCTTTAGTATCCTGCAAACACCGGTCGGGTATCGTCCTTTTCCTGATGGTATCTCGAAACTCAAGCAAGTCACCGGGCGCGATCACCGGTCCATCCAGCAATACATTCTCTCGGTCGCCTCTGGAGCAGTGCCTCTCCGTTTCCTCGCAGCCATCCGCGGACTCTTGGATTTCCGCTATCTCGCTCAGATGCCTGTCTTCGACGAACAGGCGTTGGCCAGACTTGATGCTGCGTTGGCCTCATTCCATGCTCACAAACAAGCTATCTTAGCTGCCGGCGGACGTTCCTCCGAACACTTCCAAATTCCCAAACTTGAGCTCATGCACCACGTTGTGCGATCTGTTCGCCTTTCCGGTGCTCCTATGCAGTGGTCTGCAGATGTTACCGAACACGCTCATGTGTCGGAAATCAAAAATCCTGCGCGCGCTGGGAACAATCAAGACTACTACGCACAGATTGCACGCCACCTCGACCGTCTGGATAAGTGTATCAGATTTGATTTGGCCACCAGAATTGCCTCCTCCCTGTCGAATGAAGTTCGTTCTTCGAATGAGAATGATTTTACTGATGCTGACGATCATGACCCCGATGACGACACGTCCCCTGATCCTCTCTATTGTTCTCCATCTCGAAAAACTGTCGACTACTTCCAGATTGCCGACGTGCTCGCCGATGGTGCACAACACCCAAAACACACCTTTGCGTCATCCAATACGGCCATTCATCTCGCCACCAAACCACATCTCCGGATGACAATTGATGAGGCTGGGACCCTCTTCAAATTACCGGACCTCCGTCAGGCAATCTACGACTATCTCGATCGTCGCGCAAATGGTGTAGGCTATAGCGCTAGCGCCACAACTCGAAGACCTCCATCGCTAAACTACAGCCTGCCAACGGACAAGATTCAAATTTGGACGAAGATCCGCGTTCAGTCCCGAAATTATCATGATCCTAACATCGTCGAACCAGCTCAATCGATGAACGTCGCCCCCCCTTCCCAAGAGCATCCATGCGGACTCTATGACTCCGCTGTTTTTAGTCCGAGTACTGAGAGCGACTGGCCATTGCATGGTCTCACTGGTGTGTACTTTACTATTATCTCAAAGCAGACGAGGATATCACTGGCCTTTTACAGGGCATATTGTTGTTCAGCTACGGCTCGTCTTTCGTATCCTTGGAATGGACGAATTTCTCGCATACGTGCAACGCTTTCATGTCACATCACCTCCTGCTGGACACTCGACGGATTCCGCAGCTGCTGGTCTACATGTTTTGAAGCGGGCCACAAGGAGTAATGGGAGATTGATTGGTGATGTTCTCCCGCTGTCCTACCTGCGGTCACCTGTTCATTTGGTCCCACGTTTTGGGAAGACAGCGAACCCTCGCCTGACCCGCTTCACAAGCTACGAGTTCTCTACCGAGTTCTGGTTGAACCGTTACTGGAACAAACAAATCTACTATTGTCTATCGCTCTGTAGTACTTAGTACGCGCGCCACTTGACAGCTCGAAATTGTAATGCTGGACTGGGAATTGTTCACCGTTTGGATTCCTTCCGTCACAACATGACCACCACGCCCCCTTCCCCGGGTCCAAGCCACCAAAATGCATTGACAGAATTTTCCGCCACCCCCATCCGCCTCAAAACGGGATCGGTCCCACTCGATGGTAGAGTCTTCAAGGCAACCACGCTCGATGCAGAGCTTACGACCGAGCTCGAGGATGCCACCATTTCTGAAAGGGCACAAGGGTCCAAAGACTCGTATGCTCTGTATTGGTGCCAACTCGCACAACTCGATGGCGGCGAACACATCAAGGCTAGATCCCTGAGAACCATTGATAGCAAGCCTCTTTTTCTAGACGATTTCGGTTATTGGGACCCCTCATTCATTCCCCACATACTTCGCCACCCCGCCTCTGAGTTCACGTCTGCGACCGCTTCGGGTTCAAAGAAACGTCGGAAGTCGCAATCCAACTTGCGCCGCGATACTACTCGTCAATCAACAGCGAAGCCCAACACTGCTACTACGTCCGCTGCAAAATGGCGCTCTATGCCCTCAATCAGACGAGAAGCAATCACCCGCAATATACCCAACACAGACTTGGAGGAGACTGTCCTGGGGACCCTCATTCCTCTCGCGGGCTCCGAAGAGACTGATGTTGCCACCTGGCTCAACCGGATAATCTCTTCGTTCGCTATACCCCCGGACTCTCAAAGCAATTCTGGCTCGCAATTAGGTCTCGAGGGTTGGAGTGAACCCCGTCTCACGCGGTCAGCATTGAAGAAGAAAAGAGAAACCCTTTCAGCTCCCCACGCCCATCCACGAGTTTGGTCTGCACAATACGCTACCAAACCCGTGGAGAATTCCCACATGACTATCAAGCCGGATACCGTATTTTGTGGCGAACTCGATCCACGTGCAGGATTTACGTGGCGCAACGTGATATCTTTCCTGGAACTCACATCCTTACCGTATAGTGCTCAACTGCGACGCGACATCACTCGCAAAGCGTACGCCGTATTCATGTCACAACCAAGCAGGCGCTTTGTGATTGCCATTTCGCTTGCTGGTCAAGAATTCCGCCTCCATCTTTTTGATCGCTCGGGCGCGATCCATACCTTGGGCCACAACATTCACAAATCGGCCGATCTCTTCACTCGCATTGTATACACCTTTGCATTCGCAAAGCCTAATGCGTTAGGATTCGACCCCACGTTCATGGATCCCACCCTCTCCCCTTCCATCATGTTCCGCCCGTATAGCTCTACTGCGATAAAAAAATCCTGGACAATCAATGTTCGAGGAACGGCCTACACCGTCTTGCGCCATATTTTTGTCAGCCACTTGATTCGAGGAAGAGCTACAAGCTCCTGGCTTGTGAAGAGGGGTGATGAACTCTACGTCGTAAAGGACTACTGGACGCACAAGGGAAGGAAGCATGCGGAGGAGGAGATTTTATACAAGCTTAAGGGACTTTTGGGTGTCCCCCATTTGGTAGATGCATGGACGGTTCAGGCGGGAGGGGTCGACGAAACCACCGACTTGCTCCGCCCAGCATTTCTGGTCGAGGGTCTTGAATTCGAGACACGCGTTCATCGGCGCCTTCTGATGACTCCTGTGGGTGAACCCGTCACGCAATTCTCCTCTTTGAAAGAACTCGTAAGCATTTTCATTGATATCGTTCACGGTAAGCTTCGTCGTTATCTTGTCTCTCGTCCGAGTTGTTGCTGATGATTTACTTTGTAGTTCACTTCGTTCTCGTAGATGTCTACGGAATTCTCCATCGCGACATTAGTGTGAACAACATCCTCAGATTCGCTTGCACTGTTCGGTGGCCTGCTACATCAGCAGACGAACAGAAAAGGGAAGACACCATCGAGAGTATGAGCTTTCGACGTGGTCTCCTGATCGACTACGACTATGCCGAGATGCTCAATGCGGGAAAGCAGGGGGTATCAAGCGGGCATCGCACTGTATGTGTTTTCTTTCGATTTGTGGCACTTTGATATTGAACAACGTACAGGGCACAATACCTTTTATGGCCATCGATCTTCTCCAAGAGTACCTCAGCCCTCGCAAAGACTTCACGCATACGTTCTCACACGATCTAGAATCGTTGGTCTATGTTTTAGTTTGGATCTGTGTCCTATACGAATCACCAGGCGTAATACGGACGGACAAAACCATCGAACAGACATTCCTCAAGCAGTGGGCCTTAGCAAAAACAGCCACTGACATCCAGCTTCTCTGTGACCAGAAGATCGGCCAGTTAAACTTGAAATCGGACACCGTCCTTCAACAGGTCACTCCTTACTTCGAGCCGTTGAAACCCACCATCACTCGTCTATACAAGCTGATCCGCCGCTCCCTGGACCGTGATCCTGATGATGAAGACATACTCACTCATGCGGCTGTTACGGAAATCCTCATGGACGCATTCAAGACGGTGGAAGATCTGGATGAGTATGGTGTGAAGAATGCCAAGCGAACGTGGCAGCACATGCAAAGCGAGCCCGTTCTGGCCCCATCGGACTATTATTCGGAAGGGCGAAAGATTCGTCATAAGGCCTTGTGACTCGGAGGATAGCTGCGGCACGCTGCATGAATATTTACGTGTTAGACTACTCGTTTCCGTCCCCGTAGTCCTTTCCGACACGGTTTTCATTTCCATTTTCCATGTACCCAAAATTGTACATATACTTGCCTTCAGCCTACCGAAATTGGCAAGGGTAGTATGTAAGCACAAATGTTTATTTATGTGTATGCGACGCATAGTAGTGACTAGTCATGACTCGACTTGATCTACAACCGATGACAAGGTGATAAACGACCAGCACCACACATGTTTTCTGAGGTAAGTACAAATATCCGAGTCCTTTCCTGCCAGCCCTGGCCTATCGGTGTTCGTATAAAAGGATGAGGAGACTTTCTGTGGGGGACATCCCTCTCTTGCCATCGTTCGTCCTCTCAACAACTCATGGCTCCGTCTCTGACCAAGAAACGTACTACCGCTCAAGTTGTCGATGAATCAATGGTTTTGCAGCGCCATCATCCAGCACCTGGCTTCAACGGCAGGAAGAAGGCCAAGGTTCTTCCCTCAGACGGTACGTGTACCGTCTCAGTCCACATTCAACTCATCCCGTTGGTTCACTAGATCCATCAGATCTGAATCGTCGGTCTTCAAGGTCGAACAAAGGCTGCGGGGGTCAAATCGAGCAGCTACAACGTATCGAACGTGCACAGACTCAGCCCATTGCTAGAGTCACCCCATTGGATGTCGCCACCGCAAATGAGCCCGTCAATCCATTCGCTCCCCCACCGGTTGAGCAACCATTCAAGCGGAAGAGTCGTTCTGCGAAAAAGAGTGCTGACGGTCAGACGGTATGTTCAATTGTTTTTCTTGTCATTCTTCCATCGTACTCACTACTCAGAATTCTCCGACCGAGCCCGAGACACAAGTATATACCTCCATTTTGAGGGGTGACGGTGCACTACCGACACGCCAGGTCTCTCAACCAGGCTCTCGATATGGTTTTCACGTCCCCTCCCCTGGTGTAGATTCTGCCGTTCAGCCTGGATCTCGTGGCATCTCAACGGCCCCGTCGTCTACCTCCATGCCTCCACCATCTCGCCAAGGCTCTGTGATGCCCTCTTCACGTCACAGTTCTGTGGCTCTCTCGTCTCGCAATCCTGCAGCGCCGATTCCCTGGGCTCACGGTGGTGTATCTACAGCTTCCAAAGGCCCCATGCTTACTTCACCTGTGCGTCTTAGGAACTCACAGATTGCCCAGAGAGCCCATAGCCACTCCCAACCTCGCCCACATTCCAGAACTTACTCGGTCCCTGATCTCAGCGCCACACAACCCCCGCCATTCGATTATCGTATGGATGAAGATGACAACACTCACTTTGATGTCAATCACGACGATATGCCCGCCCACCGTTTCCTTCGGTCTCAGATCCATAACGAGTCTGACATTGACGACATATCTCCAGACGAGGACGACAGAGCAGCCTTAGCGGCGCTACATTTCGAAGGTATGTTGACTTCATTTATCAAACACTTTACTGACAATAATTTTGGGTCAGGCGATAGAGCGCGAGAGCGTCGCAGGGAGAGCTCGCGTGCATCTCCTGCTTCCCCGAATTCACAAGAACAACGTGCCAACAATGACACCGCGGGTCTGTATGACGATGACGCGCCGACATGGGAATCTGGTATGTATTTTTCCTTCATTAGATTTCTTCTAACGGAACTTGTCATTCAAGACGAGCATGCCCCCCAGCACTCGGTTGCAAACCCTCGTCCCACAGATTCTCAGATAGGTAAGTGACACGTTATCGTAAGGATAATATTGACCCGCTTTCAGATCCCGTTTTACTTGCTCAGTCAGAGCATCATTCGGGCGAAGATGTTGTGCGTGCACACCATCGACGCAACGGCATCCCACGTGCCCCAGCCCCAGAGCAACTTCGCAGGATTCGTAGCCAGCCCCAACATTCCAGCGGGATCTCCACCAACGCCGATGAAGACCCAGCCAGCTTTCCGCAGGATACGACAACAGCAGATGCTGCGGACGGCAAACTGACAGGTCATGCATCCAAGCTTCGGTCGTATCCTCATAAATTTCGTGAAGCGATTGAGCGGGCAAAATTGATTTCACAGTGCGAATCCGCAACGAAGGACCCATTCCCATCTCGCTCCACGTTCCTCGACATCACCAACGTAGAAATCTTCAATGAAGCTCTTCAAGAGTGCACTAATATTCCGCCAGGTAAAATCGTTTCATCTCAGCTATGATGTACTTAAAAGTCTGTAGGATACTGGCCGAATTATCGCAGTCAACTCGGTGTCCTCGTAGGTATCACCTGCACATCGTGTGTCCGTACTGACGATATTGCAGCTATGGGAGTCATTGATGACCTGGCGCTCGACTCTCAAAGCCAAGGCACGCGAAGTCCTAACGCGGTTTTATGACATGGGAGCCGATCACACTGAAGAGGAGAATCAATCACAAGCCCGTATGTTAATCAAAGGAGCGGCGTTTCTGAGAGGCGGTATTGATGACGAGGTTCGTTGGATGTTTAATGCATCGGCTTGCTAACCACGGGTTTTCAGGGTTCTACAAATAACATGGCTCACCCAGCGTTGATGGCTCTGGTCACCGATTTTTTTTACGCACCTTCATCCCTTGGCTCCGCCTTCCCAGAAGTATTTTCCCGTGAAACTCCTCGAGTTACCGTGTGCCTTGCGGCAACCGCAGTATGTCTTTCGCATTCATTCTGATATCTACTCATTTGATTTTGTAGCTTCGAGCTGCACTGGACGAATATACTCAAACCGGTACTCGTCAGGACCGCCCATTTGAATATGCTTCCTACTCGAAGGTCTTCGCGAGTATCTTGGACTTGCAACACCAGATCGACCAGAACCCGAAGCATGCCGCGAAGACGAAGAATCTACGTATTACTTGGGCATCTATGGGCAGGTACGCATATCTTATCTAATTTCTCCGAGTCGTCTCGCACTGGCAGCGTTAACGATGATTCTGAAACTAGAACGGTACCTCAGGCACAGGCGGTGGTTGCATTTGGTGATGAGTTTGACGTCATTCTTGACTGATTTGTTGTTACGTTTTACTTATGTCATGTACTTTCGGTAGTTTTGTATGATCTCGATTTGACATCCGAGTCGGGAATAGTATGTTCATTGCCGGTAGAGCAAGTTTTATTTTGATGAATGTCGGATTCAAGTGTCAAGCAGTGTACAGATTCGTGTAACGTCTGTGCAGATATGGAGTTTAGAGTCGAGTCTTAGTCGAGTTGAGGTGTACAGGTATATACAGGCCTTTGAGTGTCTTCACTACTAGGTACCTTCCTTTAGTGTCTGTCAGGTTGTGCAAGTCTCCAAAGCTCTGCACAGACTAGGGTGAATTTGCTGATGACTATCACCCTCAGTCCATGCTCCAGCTAGCAACTGATCAGGCTTTGGCCTGCCCCTGCTGCATTGGCTGCCAGTGTGCTGTGTCAATGCAGCCATTGGGAAACCAGCGGAAACCAGCCACTTCCTGCCTCATGAGCACCCTGGCTTCCCTACACCTCCCACGAAAGTCAATGCCAGACGGGCCTGGCAATGATCATGCGACAATGAACAACATGACGACCCGGGACTGTGACTGACATGCGTACCACATGCCATGACACGACGACAATGATGTGTCAGAGAAACAGCAAAGACGACGGAGGCAGACAAGGTGCGTCACCACCTCCTTTCTCTCTCTCTCTCGCTTACTCCTCTCTCCCCACCTCTCTCTCTGTTCCTCCATCTCTCCCCGTCTCTCAGGCTCTCTCACACCCACTGCATCCTACACCAGTTTCATGGCTGCCAGCACATTGCCAGAGGAGCAACGTCCACTCACTCATTCCCTCACATGCAATGTCGATGCGGCCGACAACAATGACCACAATGATGAATGATGGCGACTGACGCAGTGATGCGCATGCATGCCACGACACGATGCGTTGGGAAAGTAGTGGAGCACTGGACAGAGACAGTGATTGCAATGAGGTGCGTCCCCACCAGGACCACAGCCTCTCTCTCTCTCTCTCTATCCGAGTCTCTCTTTCTCTCTCCCCGCCTCTCTCCCTCACCCACCCTATCCCAGGCCCTGTCCACAGTGCCGACAATGATGAGTCAACGACACGCCATCGAAGAACGGTGACCACGACACGCCATCGAAGAACGGTGACCACGACATGCCATCGAAGAACGGTGACCACGACATTGACGTCGACATGGCGTCATTGCAACGGCAATGACAATGATATCGATGATGACACGTCACCGTGATGCCGAGGAGAACCGGCAGCGACACAATGACTCTCTCAAGTACGAGCGTCGCTATCTTGCCATGGTTTATTATCAGATAGCCCGTCTTGGATACTTTTCCCTGACCGACGTGCAAAAGTCGATAGATTGGCTATAGTCCAACCTAAATGACCCCATGACCTTTTACGACCTCGCCGCCACCCTCGCCACTTTTGACCCCGCAGACCCCCACTCTTTTGCTGGTAAAGTCCGCAAAAACCTCGCCATTGACAAGCCTGCTATTGCATACACGAAGCGCCAGCTCCGTTTGGCAGATTTGGTTCGCTCGCTGCCTCACAACTTCTGCTCCTGCCTACTCAGCAACTCCCACAACATATTCCCATTGGACCCAAGGATGTACTGCTCGCTCAAGCATTTCTTCGTCTCCTTTCCACCGTGGCCATGAGCTCTGTCGCCGTGCGTCTCACTATCTCTTCAAACACCCAATTCCGCGCCATTCCAATGCTGGTCTTGCTCGTTCCTCTTGGTATTCCTTTGGAGCTAAAGGGGGCTATATTTGATGTTCTCACCGCCTCTTGCGAGCCTGGAGTGGGTGTCACTGGCGTCGACCTGTGCAAAGATGTTTGGATGCTGATGGAGAGACACAACCGCGACCGTGACACAGCCAATCCATTTGCAGCTTCATCGGGCATGGACAGTGCTATCTGTCACCTCAAAAGCCCACAGTCCCCACACACTCAACCCTTCGGAATATTGTGACCGCAACCATGACCATGACACACTGGCAGCCAACCCATTCGCAGCTTCATCTGAGTCGGATACGGGCAGTGCTTTCCATCGCCTCGAAAGCCCACGGTCCCCACACCCCCAACCCTTTTGCAGACTCCTGCGACCGTAACCATGACAGAGTCACCAACCCATTTGCAGCTTTATCTGGACCAGGCGCAACCATTCATATACATACCAGCTTCAAGTTCTCTGTTATGCTCTACATACATTGCATTTATTGCAGCAGTGATAGTATTAAAGTCTTGTTCTACTATTGTACATTTGTGTACTTGAACGTGATTAGAAACACCTTTCCCATGTTTTGTGTGGTTCACACATGCCAGCGTCTGCTCAGAAACCACTATGTCAGCCCGTATACCTCGAAAAAGATACCCTGAATACTATTTCACGGATGGGACAGTTCACTTCCTGGTATGTTTCTTTTTGTTTACAGGCAAACAGAACTTGAAATATGCGAACAGGTCCTTGAAACAACCCAGCACACACTATACAAGCTGTATCCCGGCCTTCTTTCATTGCGGTCTCCGGTTCTCCAAACACTCTTATCACTACCTCATCAACCAGGTAGTATGGAGGGGACATGTGATGAGAACCCGATCATTCTATATGGTGTTGCTTGCCAGGACTTTGACTACTTACTGACATTCTTATCTGGTGGGTGTGTGGTAATCTGTTGCTGCGCGTGTACTCTTTGACCCCTTTTCTTTGCTCTAGGTATGCTAGAGAGGAAAACTACCAAAATTACCTGATCTCTGTTCTCAAGATGTCTGCATTCTTTGACATTGAACAAGGCTTCCAGTATGCCATTGCTGAACTGAACTGTCTCACACTGCATTCGGAGTCACCTTTAACTCCCGCACACAACTCCAACTTGGACGCCAATACCGTGTGGATTAGTGGATCGCACCTGCGTTTCAGGAACTCCTGTTGCGACCTCTGTCATCAATCACTCATGTTGAGGCCTCTCAGATGGGCCTCGACTTTTTCTACCTACTAGCACACACAAAAACTATGATTGAGGAGAACTACAGAGCTATTGCTTTTACAGAACTATCATTCATGCCATTGGTTGACTGTGACGCATCCGCTCAGTGCACAGCCGTTTGGAAAGACGAGTGGTGGAATGGTATCGCATGGCATATTCTACACCCCGAAGCTCCAATGCGTGGTGAAGATGTCATAGTTCTAGTGGATGAGACTCACATTCCTGGCATTTGCACCAATTGCAAAAGACACGTTAGTGTCAAAAATAAAGCAATCACCAGCACTCCGGTATGAGAGTAGAATGCAGGTTGATGTGCTTCGGGAAGTTATGGACATATAGACAGACAAACACATTCGGGCTTCATTCGGGCTTAATTAGTTAGTCATTTGTCATATGGTATCATACTCTTCCATCCACATCATTGCTGGGCTTGATACACCATACTTAAGAAAATTACCAATGGTGTGGTGCATGCGCTCTGTTGCGTGCCTATCCAAAAAATCTCTCGTGCGCACTTGCCCATGAAATCTTGCACACGGACTTTTTGTGCATTTTGAACGTCATAAACAGAGAGATGCATACCCCCGCCGGCTGGTACCACATGCAATAAATGTGGATGTGGTACCGGCCGGACAGGAGATAGATATCTGTACCAGCTGGTACCATTTGCCATAACTGCTAAAGTGGTACCAGCTGGACGGGAGATAGATATCTGTACTGGCCGGTACCATATGCCATAACTGCGAAAGTGGTACTGGCCATATGGGAGATAGATATCTGTATCGGCCGGTACCATATGCCATAAATGCTAAAGTGGTACCAGCCAGATGGAAAATAGACAGCTGTATCGGCTGGTACCACATCAATAAATGTGAATGTGGTAGTAGTGGTACCGGCCGGACACAAGATGGATATTTGTGTTGAAACTGTTAATCATGTTCATTTAATCATATGATTGTTTAGTCATCGGTCTAGAACTTACTTCTAGACTATTCTTTCATTTTCTATGATGACTCATACCTTATTACTTTGCTTACTGATCAACTTACTGATCATGACTCATATACAGTCGTTATGATTCACATATGACTCGGTGATTACACATCATGTATAGAGTCTTATACGCTATTGGCTAGAACTCTTACATAATGTTCCATCACATTCTATATACCATAACATGTACAAACAGTCATGTAGTATATAAGATGGACCCTTCAGGTCCATTCAATGTAACACTTTTACACTCTGTTCTTCTCTACTCTCATCACTACATTCAAAACTCTTTCTGTTACTTCTCATTACAAGCTTCTCAAATTCCTAGTAAGTTCTCTACTAGAGATTCAATTCCCTTTCATTCCTCTTGGAGTACTCTTAAAGAGTACATATCCCCTCGGCTGCGCATCAGAGAACTGTAGAAGTTCGTAGATTATTCGCCCCGCCTTGACACAGAGCATTCCGTCTTTTCTACAAACTCAGAGACTACATTCCTGAGTCGATGCCTGCTCACGTCACGCATACTAAGCTGCTTGCAATGAGCCAGCGACTTTCCTTTCTGGAACAGCGTCTCCGAAGTGCTGAAAACAGTACTGACGAGACTTTTTCCTCGACGGTTTCTAGACCTCGAGAGACATATGTTCTACCTGGTAGGCGCAGAGTCCTTGGACACCCTGCTTCAATCTTCCCATCTAGGAACCCATCCGTCCGCCCTCGTCCATCTCCCACTTCATCCTTTTGTGGACAAAATATTCGATCTCTAGTCGTCCCTCAGGCTTGGCACCGTCGTCTATCTAGACGACCTAATCTGCTTCTTCAAGGAGTCATCGACGATGACCTCTTCCTCAATTGTCCTACTTGTCGAACTCCAGGCTGCTCCGGATCTCGTTGCTTCCGGTGCAACTTCATTTTTCCTTGCTTCTTATACACCAGTGATCAATTTACTCGTGCTGCAAGAGAACAGGCCAGATCTTCCGCAAGATCTTTCAGACAGTACTGTCGACGTCGCGACTCCCCTCATCTGTCCTCCGGCTTTATCCGAACCAGAACTACTCTCACTTCCGGAACTGATTCCTCAGCTCCGAGACCTCCTTCTGTAGCCCCTACAGAATCCTATCCCGCAGCGAGCCTCAATCACTGGGATATTCCACAGCTCCTTCAGTGGTCACCAAACAGGCTTATTGAGTGGCCTACCGTAGAAACCCCTTGGGATGGAGCAGCAAACGAAGCTCCAGTTATACCTCCCATCGTACCTAGTAATGACGAGCCTATAGTCGAACTTTCGACTACCCAAGACGAGATCAACTTGCATCCTATCCTAGAGACACTCAGGTCTTTAGGACTCACAGATTCATCCGACGAGATTTTACTTGTTTCCTCTTCCTTGACTCAACCTATTCCGTACCATCTCCACCCACTCCTCCTTCCACTCCCTCCAATGGCACCGACACTTGAACTGGCTAAGTGCTTGTGAGTGCTACGTCATGGACTGGACGGACCCCTCTCTGTGGCCCGCCCACTGCAAGCTTGCCTGGTGCACTCGCATTCCATTCCGTAACGACGCTCAGTTCGCAACCGACTACCAGCGCCTCGCTTCCCTGGTTTCCTTCTCGGAACTGGAGCTCCCCTCTCTTTCCTGGCCGGCTCCAGAGGACGTCATCAACAGCGCTGAGACTTTAGAATATCAAAGGGAACACTACTACTCCCTCCTCACTTCGATCGGTTGGGCTCTCCCGACACAATCTTATGACGACTATCACATCAAGACTTCGCTCATCCACTGGCAAGGGTATGAGCTGATCCACAACCGCCATCATTTCTCCATCGACTGCGACCAGTCTTTGGAGTTTAGAAGGAGTATCATTTTTTCGAATTTCTTACCACAGGAATTCGAGGCACGACCACAACGTGGGTTCAACCGTTGGGACGAAATCCCAACCATACAGGAATGGAACATGGAATTCGATCGTCACTGCCATACTCGCTTCATGGAGGACCCCAGGAATGCTTCTTTTTTGGTACAATCTTCATTTATCTTGGACCCCTCTACCCGCGATTGGATGTATGATTCTTACACTACTGGCAGATTGAAACTTGCAGGAAATTATGTCTGGACAAAGAAGGCTTTTGTACAGACATTTACAACGATATTTCCTATGTTATGGACACCCTTCACGATGTCTTACCTTTCGATAGACCCACTCCGGGACCTGAGGTACTCCCTCACTGGGGACCTCGAAAAGTGGATGTTGGCATACAGTCAACTCCTCGTTGACATTCCCCTGCCCCCGAGATGGCCACTGCCGGTCCATCTCAGCCTGTACGCATCCGAAAGATTGCTAAGGTTAGGGCAGCTCCATACTAATCCTGGAAATGTGATCTTGTACAATAGTTTCTTTTCTTATTTCCTCCATGCAAAACAATTTCCTTATTTTGATCTCTCCTACTTTTGGTTTCCGCCTCCTACCTTAGACTCGGATAATGGAGACCGAGATAGTTATTTCCCTCGTATCATGAATCCTCACTATTTTCCGACACTCAACTTTACATGCATTGAGAAAAACATCAATGACTCCCCAGAACCAAACACGTACACCCTGATTCCCTACTATTTATGGTACACTCGCCATGACTAAAACAAGAAAAGGTTTCGGAGTTTACGATGGGAAGTCTACGAGGATTCTCTAGATCCTTTGACGGAAAGAACACAAAGAGGAAGAGATTGGATGGAGAAGTGGATAAAGAGGATGATAGATTGTACGGATCGTCACTTCGAAAGGATTGCTCGTGAAGAAGAGGAATCGCTACCTAGCGATGAAGGAACAATAGACAATGTCTATTCGGATGATGAATCTGCAGAAGGATCTGGAGATCTGGACAGCGGAGATGAAAACACGGAAAGAGGTTCAACACCTCTTAGTGGTTCAGGAACAAGCACGCCTAAAAATGTAGTTATTCCACTAGATGACGAAGGAATTATGCTTTCAGATTTTTCCTCTTCTCTCTTTATAGCTTATGCAATAGATGCTGATCTCTTTGATCCTTTCTTACAGATCCTATCTTTTCTTTAGATCATCATAAATAGCTACCACTCTCCCTTCTGACTTCCAAGTTTCGAAAGAAACCATTGCCCATGTCCCTGTTCTTCTTGGTTCCTCTAACTATCAGCAATGGGTGATCTCTCTCCGAGGTACCCTCCAAATGCTTGGTGGAAGTTGGACCATTGTCAACAGTACTACCTTAGAGGCTACACAAACAACTGCCGAAAACAAAGAGAAATGGAAAGCCATAGACGGTAAAATCTTAGGCTTCCTTTCTACTGTGGTTTCTTTGGAACTACAGACTCAAGTCGTCTGGGACTATGTCCCAGATGGTGCAGTCAACTTCCCTTCTATTTCCTGAGCCTTCTACCTCAAGCTTGAGACCCTCTTTGGAAAGAAAGGTATTCCCAGACAATTTATGATCTTTTCCAATCTGCTTCGCATGCAGATTGAGTTAAACAAGTTCTCTGAAGGACTTTCAACGATCACCTCACAGTTCACACAGCTCGACGCTGCTGGACTCATCATCCCTCCTGCCTTAAAGGCAATGATTCTTCTCTCACGCCTCCCCTCTTCCTTTGACGGCATGATCTCTCATGCCATACAAGACGTAAAAGAAGCAGACTTCACTAGTATCGACATACTTCTCCCTCGGATCTCGAAGGAGATGAACACACAGAAGTCCGGTCTTCAGTCTACGAAGACTTTAGCTCACAGGATCTCTTTCTCTTCTACTTCCTCCTCTCAGCAGCATGCACAGGCAAACCGCACATCCGCCTTGAAATGCGGACCTGGCCTCCAACATCCTTGGAACAACAACTCCTATAACAACGGAGGTTCCAACTTTCCTAATTGTTTCAACAACAATCAGAGCTCAGGACATAGTGGTAACCACAGAGGAAAACGAGGAGGACGAGGTTCCTTTTCTGCCACTCGTGGCAAGCACAACTCCGACAATTTTAGCAAGCGTCAGGAGAGAGCTAAAGGAAAAGGAAAAGGACGAGCAAATAACGTGGTTGGATTCGCCAATCTAGCCACTATTGACAAAGAATTGATGGTGATCGACCTTCAGGAACAGCAACATGAAGAACAAACAGAGGACCTTTCCGTCGTACCTTATGACGAGTACCAGGACGAGTACATGGTTACTCAGGCCGATGAAGAAGACGGGTACTCGACGTACGCAAATGCATCCATTCAGGACGCTAGCAACGCTAGCCACAGTTCGTCTACCCTTACCGCCTCTACCTCGAAACAGAACGTTTACGAGAGACAAAAGCAGGACTATTGATCTTATAAGATCCCTGCACGGCGAGAAAGTGCCCGGGTTAGTAAAAGCTTTCACGGAGATAATGATAATCGGAGATATTCAGATGGTACCTGGAAACATGGTTTAGATTCCAGAGATTTCGTTTGCCATTCGAATGATTTTGTACCCGATATAGACGACTGGGGGGACAATGATTGTTCCTCTTTTGACAATGATGACTACAGTTCTTACTGTTACACGATGGGATCACTTAAGAAAGTGTCGAGATCGAGATCTTTGGATTTCTTATCAAATCATTGGCTAATTGATTCCGGATGTTCTGATCATATTACCCCATTCTCATCAGATTTCATGATTCTGGGAGATGATACCAAATATGCTTGTATCGCCGATGGATCTACCATCAAAATGACAGGACCAGGAACGATTCTCCTTAAAGCATCTTTCGGGAAGAAGCCCATTACCTTAACAGGTGTATGGTTATCACCTGAAGCATCTTGCCGACTTCTGTCTACCAATCAACTAGCCCTACAAGGCTTTAAAATTGTAATAGGAAAATCGACTGATGTCTTTGACAAACAGGGTCACCATCTGATCCAGGCCACTGCCTCATCCCCTGGTGATATCCTTCATTGGTTTCGGTCGACACCGATTACTCCAAGTGAAGTTCATACACTGTTGGATATTTCCTCATCACAACTCTGGCATCATCATCTTGGACATTGCTTTGACAATGCTCTTCGACATCTTGCCTCTTCTACCACTGGACTTCCTAAACTTTCCTTGAAATCACAAATTTCTTTGCCTCCTTGTCATGGATGCCAACTCGGCAAATCCCACGAACGGCCTCTTGGTCCTTCGGACAAACATTCTGCTCGTGTTCTTGGTCTGGTTCATACCGACCTTATTGAACTACCTACGGAATCTCACACTCGTGCTCGCTGGATTCTCACTTTTATTGATGATTGTTCTGCTTTCGCTTTCCTTGCTTTCTTGCATCACAAGAGTGACATTGTTTTGCGTTTCTGTGAGCTGGTTCTCCATGCGGAGACCTTGACTGGTCTCTCCGTTACCTCTGTATGTTCAGACCGAGGAGGAGAATATCTTGGACAAGAGCTATTACAGTTCTTCACGTCCAAAGGTATCTCTCGCCAATACTCCGTTCCTCATCTACCACAACAGAATGGTAGAGCAGAGAGATTTAATCGAACCATCATGGAAAAAGCTCAAGCTATACGTCTCAATGCATGTCTTCCAAATTCATTCTGGCAAGACGCATGCGAAACAGCACTACACATCTACAACAGACAACCTATGCGTCGTCATAGTTGGAAAACCCCAGCTGAGATTTTCCTAGGAAAGAAACCAGATATTTCTTACTTCCGAGTATTCGGTTGTAAAGCCTATGTCTTTATTCCTAAAGACATATGACAGAACAAGCTTTCACCCAAAGCTGAAGAAATGATTTTCATAGGATATGAACAAGGATCTAAAGCATACCGCTTTTATTGTCTAACACGTCGATGAGTCTTTGTCTCCTCGACAGCTATGTTTGATGAAGGAAACTTCCCTTATTGTTCAAAGAAAGTAACCCCAATAGATGAACTTTCCTCTATTCCTCATTCCTCTTCAAACATCGAAGAAAAAGCCTTAACACTTGGTAACGAGGATCCTGGAAATAGAAGATATCCTGATCAGATAATCTCTATTGCTCCACAACCTCCTGCACCTCAAATTTATCTTCCATTACCACAACAACCTTTACCCAATAGATCAATCAGTGATTATTCGAGACATTCATCACCATGATCATCAACATCTTATCCGAAAGGATATTGGGATTTATCTCAAGCACCTCCAGAAGAAGTACCGATTTCTTCTTCCTTTCTACCTTCTCTACCGGAACTTCCTTTGGATTTCAGTACTGAAGAGACATCTGAGACATCCCACATGGACAGAAGAGAACATTACGAGAAACTTCCTTTCGTCATGACACTTCTCCAGATCGTGTTCATCATCATAAACATCGACAACTTGATGGATTTGATTATGAGACTGGAGAAATATTACCTGATCTTCCTAGAGAGACCAGAGATACACCACCTAGTGAAAGAGAAGATCGTAATTTGGAACGCTTCTATGAAGCTAATCTATCTTATCCTCATCCACCTTGGTTCACACTAGTGTTGCTGCAACTCGGGCTTTTTACCAACTCCAAGCCGAAATTAGTCATCATTCCAGCCAAGCTACTCATAGCCGAGCCGCGACAAACACCGCATATGACTCCAATTTCCCAGGCTCGAATACACGACTCTAAGCTGGCTTAAATCGGTAATTTCCTGTGCCACTCTATACTCTCTACTATCGCCATACCATCGCCCAACAGACTAATGGTTGTGGAAAATGTTGCAAAATCAGCAAAGCAAGACAACACGCTTGCGGTCGGCGCTCACTGACTCACACGGCGGATCGACTGTCATCACACTCGCTGCGCAGTCCTAAGGTTGGACAGTGACTCAGTGCGCTCGTTTCTTTTGACTGTCGTCTGTTTCTTGATTTGATTTCATCGTTCAAATCTAGAGCCTCGCATCTGATCGTCTTTTTTTCCCCTCCCCACCACACTGTCATAGTTCACTCGTATACTTATTGTTCTACTGCTGCCTGTTACAGTTATGTATGACCCAATCACACATCTCTCGATGGTATCCAAGTAGCTTCGTTTGTTTCAGGACCTCCACTAAGCTGAATTTTCTGGCACCCAACACATTTCAGGCCGCATCAGTCTGGACACACGACGACATTTTGTGTCTCTCAGAAACCCTAGTTTTGAGATGTCACCTACTCCTGATACTGTGCTCCCAGACCCTTTGATTACAAAGACCTATGTGGAAAGCCAGTCTACCTGGTCCACACCCTCCAGCAAGACAGTCTGGACTAGAACATCATCAAGAACACCCTCCCTTGCATCCAGTGCTACATCTACACAAATAACGGATGAACCCGCTCCAACAGAAGAGAAGGTCCCGAGCATAGACGTCTTCGTCTGTCTCGGCAATGCCACACCCCCCAAGAAAGCCATGCGACTGATACCTCACATTATTCACTGTACCAAGGACCCCACGACCATCGACACAGATCATTGCATTGCGATAATTCAAGCAATTCAAGCATGCTCGCTTGAGCTTCAGGTATGTTGATTACTAGCCTTTCCCACGCCATCTAACCGCCGCCTCGATAGACTTTCGATCAAGTAACACCTGCAGAATTCAGGCTTATAGCACAAGAGCAAAGCAATCATATTTACCCTAAGTGAGTTTTGATCGTATTCTAAGACTTAACAAGCTCTGAACTTCTACAGGCTTTACTACGACGCAGAACTTTGTTGTTTAACAGCGATGTCTCCCACCCCAACTCATGAATATGCCACCAAGTTCTTCACCGAATGCAGTAGAACGCTTCTGGCAGCTCACGACTTCCCAAAAATCCGGGCCTCCCTTCTTCCAAACTCAGAAATCGTGGGCGAAGTTGGCAAGAACGTTATCCCGGACTTCCATCTAGATCTTGCAGCACGCTATGGTACATTCGAGCAAGCGATCACCGTCTGGGTCGGTGAATGCGGTTTCAGTCAATCTCGCATGGACATCGAATGCAAGCTACAACAGGCCATAGCAAACGCTCCCACCATCGACGCGGCGTTCATCATTACAATCCGCGATTCATACAGTGTACCCCCTCAACGAAATTCATCATGTCACCCTGTTCTGTCTCATCCAGACCTCGCGAACGTGGCATTCACTGGCCCGTTGACCTTGCCGGCCACAGGGCTATCTCCCGTCGTTGTTGGAGATGTGGTCTGGGCTTCCATCAAGTCGGTCAATTTCTACGTATTTCTTCAAGGGAACGATGGCTTGTTCCATTTTGACATCAGCAGTGAGAACGAATACGCTGCACGTGGGGTAAGCATGTTCCGTTCCCTGGGAACTCGCGTATTAATTAATCCGCATGCAGGTGTTACATCCTCTGATTTCAATCGAGAACGTCAACCGGCTGCTCGACACTGCTTCCAGATGGCTTCTCACCAAAATTGCCGATATGATGGAAATGCACCGCGATGACGCCAGGGCGCAACATATTCGTCTTGCGGCACAGTCCGTCAAGTTCCCAATCGATTGGAACGACTTCCTGCTCAATATTCAAGGCGCGCTGTACGCGACAGCTTTTTGTCGGTATAAGAAATGGTTCAGCGGTCAACCCCCCTCCAAACGAAAGGATATGTCCTCCTTCCCACCCGGTCCTTCCAATAAACGGGCTACCCCTCCTGAGCCCGGTCCACCGTCCTCTGGTTCGCGGAAGAAGCTGGGGACTAAGAAGAAGCATTCGAAAGGTCGTAAGTGAATATCGGACGCGGTCGCCAAGGATTCCCGACCGCTCCATGGTCGAGTCATGCCTAGTTTTTTCCCGAACGTTTTATGTCAGAGTCATCGAGTTTGTACTTATATGTACTGTTCCGCAGCAATATTCTGATCGTAGGCTACCATGACGTTTGTGAATCACATCAATCGGACTGCCTACATGGCATCGTATGATTACCGACAGACATCAAAGAAGCTCCCTGCTCAGAGGCCGGCTCAGATCGGGTCGCTAGTACTTACTAGTGCCGAGCACTCCGAGTCCAAACTGTCTCAAGTCGCTGTCTCGTCGGCTATATTATGAGTCACTGATCGGACCACCTGCACATTGTATGGTGACGGACATTAAAGAAGCTCCCAGAGACTGGCTCCGAGTCGCTAGTACTTGCTGAACACGTCAAACTGTAAGTTTCTGCCAGTCACGGTGTTTTGCCGTCTCGTCGCCGTCAATTACCTTGTGAGTCGCTGATCGGAGTCCCCGCAGGTCGCGCCTGCACACTGGCATTGTATCGTACGTATACGCATCACTAGTACTTTAGTGCCGAGCCGTTGGTCCATTTAAAGGGCTCCCGCTAGGTTTCACTCCGAGTCTCGTCTTGTGGCATTCCCCTCATGGCTCCTCGTCGTTCTCGCAATCCCACTGCCGGGGCCACCACTGCTCAATCGGGTAGTAGCCAGCCTCCGTGTGGAAGCTCCTGCAGCCGTTCTAGTTCAACGTCTAGTGCTCGTTCAAACAAATCGCCGACTGAGTCACACGTAGCCCATTGCGGTCGAATGGAGCCCGTTGAAGAGGAAATCGACATTGACCAAGACATCGGGTCAGATGACGGACACTCGGATAGCAACTTGAATACGACGACACTGCTAAGCTCGGCCTCGGATCCATTGTTCAATGTAGAAGAGCAGGGGAAGGTTCCGAGTACGGCGGACATTCGATACTTCTTTGAGAGGACTAGCGAGGGTACTGTGTGTAGGAGATGCAAGTAAGTGTCCTGTCGTTGTTTCACCCTCTAGCATACGAACTAATCCTAATGTATTTTTTTCCAGGAAGGTTCATGACACAGACCCTGTTGCCTGGGCTCGAACATACTCTAGTAAGCACGATCGAACATTTCAATACTCTCCGAACACTGGGACGTCCGCATTGCGAGGCCACGTAGACCGCCATCACCTCCTCGAATACGTCACTCAAGCGGAATTGAACGGGTGGCCAGTTCAAGTTTGGATAGAAAGCGTCAAAAGTGTAATGAACCACGGGTATACTTTAGGTGAAATTCGGGAGGCACTGATGGACGGCGCATCTCTCGATACCCTTCCTGCTCGTTTGTCACCTGCTTCGGAAATTCCTCTGGTCGTTAGTGACCGCCGGTCGGTCCCTCCCTTCTCGACCCAGGAGTTGCATGACCACCTTGTCGCTTTCATCGTCGCAGACGATCAGGTATGTGTTCAGTACTCAGCGCTCAACCCCCTGATAAATCAATCCTTATTTTTATTGACAGTCTCTCAATGTCGTCGAATGCCCAGAATTCCGCGCTCTCCTCCTCCTCCTCCATGCAGACCTCAAGGATTCCCACATTCCACATCGTACGAAGCTTCGGGAGAACATCATCACTGCATGGCAGAAAAACTTCACTATCTTACAGAAGGACCTGGCGGTAAGTTCTACTCTGATGATTTATTGCTCATACGAGTCATACCAAGTGTCTTGCAGAACGCGATGGGACACATTTCATTTACTGCCGATATATGGTCGAACGATAATCATCGGCCTTTCCTGCCAGTGGCGGTGACCGCGCACTGGATCACAGAAGAGCCCACAATGAAAACACTGAAGTTGCGTTCTGCACTCATCGCATTCCACTGCATATGTGGCCACCATACCGGCGCATCGCTCGCACGGACAATTCTTTATCTTTTGGATCGAGCCAAGGTTACAGGGAAGGTGAGTACCAATCATTCTCTCATCCTGAGGGAATCGTCTCCGACGACAAATACAGCTTGGCCATTTCACTATGGATAATGCGAGCAACAACCAAACCTGTATGCAAGAGCTCGAACAACTGCTTTGTCAGCACAACGTAGAATTCGATGCGCTCGATCGTCTAATTATGTGTTTTCCTCACATCATGCACATTTGCGTGACGCATGTCATTAACAGCTTCACAGACGACAAACTCACTGTCCCCTCTACTAGGGAATGGGTTGATGCATTCCCTGACAGAGCAGAGCGCGAGGCGTACGTGAAAGCTGTCAGATCGGGTCCCATTGGAATGGGCCGCACTACCGTGCGGGTCATCCGTGCGTCAGGTCTCCGTCGCGATGAGTTCAGGGATATTATCCAGATGGGTAATGAGAAATCCTGGTTCAAGGGTCCTGCGGGCAAGGTGGAGCAAGTTCCCGAGCTAGAGTTGTTGCGTGACGTCGACACGCGCTGGGACTCCACTTTTGCTATGATCAATTGTCTTCGCACTTTACGTCCAGATACATTATTTATTCATCTACTTAGGCAATCGACTACTTCCTCTCACTTCCCAACCAGAAAGAGCTCGAGAAACACAAGTTATCCGAGCTCCAATGGTTGGTACTCAGAGATTTCGAATCCATCCTTTAGGTAACTCGGAGACGTCTCCGCTCGCTTGATAAAAGACTCGCTTATTGATGGATCGGTCAACAGGTCCCGCACACCGTCCAGCAACGCATGTCGAGCGAAACGATGCCTCGATTGGGGAGTGCTGTTCCAAGCTTCGAGTTGTTCATGTCTGCTTGAGAGGCATTACGACTTGCGAACCCTCGTATGAAGCCGTCGATAGATGTCGGGCTCGAATGGGCTACCAAGTACTACCAGCGTATGGACAACACGCGTGCCTACATCATTTCTATGTGTAAGAAGTTATGGGCTTATGGTTTCTTTGAACTGATTCACTGTTTCAGTCGTCGATCCGGCTATTCGTACGTCGTGGATCAGAAACTACTGGAATGAAGAGTATGTTGAATTGGCTGAGAAAATGATCCAAGGATTGGTACGTAGTGCATACCACCTCGATGACATACCAATATATTTTACTGAAACGGGATAGATGGAGGAGTATCAACAAAGACTCCCATCATCTGAACCTTCACAAAAACCAGACAGGGTCATCCACACCATCGACTCGCTCGTCGCGCACTTCAAGTTTGGCCTCAAGGAGATGTCCAACAGGAAGCAATCTCGAGGTTCTGCAACGGTTTCTGATGAATATCACTCGTATGTCAACGGAGACCTTTGGGAGGAGGACTCGAATCCTCTGAGATTCTGGGAGGCAAGTATACTTAGTGTCTACACTATCTATAGGCTGATGGCTCGTCATAGAGCAAACGAAAGAGCTACCCCATTATCTTCGCCATCGCTATGGACTTCCTTCCTATCCAGGCCTCTTCCGTATCCTCTGAACAGGTTTTTTCCTCTAGCACTGAGACTGATATGAAAAAACAAAACTGTATTAGCCCAACCCTGATGGAGGCTTTGCAAATGCTCAAATTCGACTTCAAGAAGAATCGACTCTCATTTACTCGCAATGCACCACTTGACCCACGCATTCTGCTTGAAGACGATCCTGATGAGGCAGGGTCCATGGGTACTATCGATGTGGGTCAGAGCGGGGTCATAGATGATCTTATCCTGTGCGCATGTGAAGAGGAGGGAGAAGAACTGGACAGTAATTTGGTTTTGATTGATCCTTGAATTTGTATCATACTTATATCATGCCGGACTCTATCTATCACATCTTCGTTGACTTTGTCTGTTTCATTTGTCCCGTACCGTTGAGCACAGCGTTATCGAGTGGTAGCGATTACTAACCGTGTGTACTCAGATTCCAAAATATACCCATGTTACCTCCTCGAAGTTCAACATCATTCAATGTTCAACGCTACCTCTGGCAAGGCATGCGACTCGTCCGCGTGGATGGTAGATTCAGGCTTACAGAAAAACTTGGAATGGGCGGCAATTGTGGGTTACATACTGACATAGAGTCATTGTTTGGACTAACAAGTTATAGGTACTATGTTTCGGGCTGTCGACCTTGTCAAACGTCGTCAGTAAGGTATGTTTAATGTTGTTTTACCCTTCACCATTACTCACCACTCATCATTTACTGTGTCATTACTTACCTTATTTTTTTAGCCATCAATGATGGTGAGTTTATCATGTTACATGATGATTCATCACTGACCACTATTTTGTAGCTTCTGTGTACTGTGATGTAAGTATTCATTCATGTAGAAGTGGTGGTAGCATGACATGTATTTACCTTAGTATGATAATAAAAAATTGTTTTATTGCAAATGTTGATTTTTGTGCAAATAATTTATCTGAAAAGCAATTGGATTGCTCTGGTTACAGGTCTACTATGGGACTACTATGGGACTACTATGAGACTACTATGAGACACTATGACGACACACTATGAGATTTACAAACACTATGAGACACTATGATATACAACCAATCGTGTCTCGGTGGCTCGACAAAACTCGAGGGCTAAGCAACTTATGAATTAGTACAACACAAACAAATCAATCATAACACACACAATCCACCTGGTGATTCGCTGTCGGATGCAAATGTATCCATCGATGCAAGCATGGCCACAACCAACTGCAGCGCCAACATAAATATCTGATGATACTGCTGGATTGCACAAGGATCTTAGTCTACAAGCATGTGAGCCAAAGTGGAGCTGCCACCATCAACAACAAAAAAATGCATCCATGAACGACTGATCATCTTTCTGTTGCATTCACCATCGTGACGTGGCACATTGTTGTTGCTGTTGTCGATGCGTGGGCATCATCATGTCAGTGTCATCCATGTTGTCAGTGCATTGTTGCACTGTCATCATCGACCCACAGGCAGTGTGTGCGTGTCGTTGATGTCAACATTGCAGGTAAGGATGTGGGTTGTCGTTGACATTGTGGATAACTTGAAGGGAGTGTGTGTGTAGTGTGTCCGGTGTTGGGTCATCACTGTGGAGGTCTGGCATGGAGGGACAGAGTGAATGAGGGATAGAGGGAGGAACGTACCTGTCGTCGTGGATATGGACCATTACTCAAGCACCGCGCAGCCAGTCCCAAATCTGCACCATGTATGTGTCCCAAACCTGTATTCATTATCGACTGTTCATATCACGTCCATCAGTTCGACAAGCTACTAGTAAAAACAAGAACTGACTTGCCAATTCCAATTTGGGAACAAGTGGAAGGATGCTGCCACTGAGCAACACGAGCAAATAGATCTCTTTGATATATGACAGCACCACCTCTTCGCAATCTCGTCTTGGATGGGGTGGTTGCATAATGTTCTGCTGTCATTCTGTATTGTTGCAGGATGAGATCTGGGAGGTCCATTTGAGCGTACGTGGGATTGCTCTGTGTAGTACCAGTGTATGCATGACAATGATCGGCAGAGTGGAAGACAGCATAGGAAAGACATATACCTGGAGACGATCGAGCATAGTCCGTCCATCTCCCTATGGTTCTTCTTGGTAGATTTGATGACTGACGTAAACAGCCACAATGTTTGTTGTGGGTATTTGCAGATGACTCTGCTGATGATCATGGACAATACATCATACACCTTTTCATTTGTGTGCCCACCCAGACCTAGACACAATTTGAGGGAACACCGTGAACCACTGCCACCAAGGTCAATAGGTGGTGGGCATCGACAGCCTGAGGAAGCAAATGTACCTTGTAAGCCGGAATAGTTTTTATCCGGGCCACCTGACATATGGCCTCGTGAATGTTCTTGTTAAAGATGGCATGATTTGCTGTTTGGGGATACTCTCCAAAGTCCAACGAAAGCGGGCCTTGGCGTAATTCTTGACTGTATGGGCATTCATTCGAATAGCCCTACAATCAATTTTAATACTTTTTCTGTATCCTCAAAAGGCGTCAATTTTTTCATACTGTTCGTCGTCCGGAAAAGAAAGTTGCTTGACGCAGTGGTCATGGAACCTTCCAAGATGGTACAGAGCACTCTCTATCATTGTGCCCTGTGTCGAAGCAGTCTGGAATGCTTCAAGTTTCAGGAGTTGCGATGGCTCGTACCGATCCAACTCGTTCATCCAACACACCTGCAAGATATATGCCTATAATCAACGATAAACATGTATCTCTCTCGAGCAAGAGAAATGATGTCTTGCCTTGCACCTCCTGCGCTCCACTTCAGGGTCATGACTGCCGCCCGCTGTCAAGTCTATCGTATCCAGATCCAGATCCTAGTATTGCCGAATACGCTATCTGCCACTGTTTGGCTTTGCGTGTGATCTTGGTGCTCGCAATCCACAACTGAGCAATCTCCTTGGTAATCACCGGCGAGGAACGAGGGCTGTTTTCTTATTTTATTTTTGAATTCACTCATCCGAATGACAGACAAGTTTCTGACCTTAGTGAAAATGCAGTCCGCCGCATGCTCAACATGGCTTGCAGAACTTGAAAGTTGGTGATTAGGCAAGCATACAGGCTGCCATGTACCAACTCCAGATGGTTATTGTCCGACTGGAACATGCATTCAAGTAGTATTTTAAAGTCTGGTCTGGTCTGGTCTTTTGCCTTTTTTGGGAAAGACTGGACCAAAACCAGTCCTGGGAATTTCCTGATATGGAAAAAACTGGACCAAGATTGACAAAAACCGATGTTTTGGTCATTGTTGGTCTTTTGCTGGTTCAGTTATGTTCTTTAACCGGTCTTCAGAGGTGTGGAACGTACTATAGATTCCGGGCTTCTAGCCTATATTTTGTTCATCTAAATCAGCTTAGGAGTCATTGAGATATGATTGATTTAAGAATGCATGTCATTCTGGAGAATATCTACTTAGAAAATCTATTTTGGAGAATAGAATAGCTCGGGATTGGCGCTTAGTGGTGGCTGTACCGAAGGTAGCCGGGTCACGTAATACTAATATCTGCCATGAATTATGTATTTCCGGCCATATGCACCCGAGATATGGCTGATCTTGGGTCATATGTTATTGTGGAGAAGGTATTTTGAGATTAGGACTGGACCTTCGAACACTACACTCAAGCAGGCTTCAAAGAAGTCCAAACATGCGCTTGGTAGGCAATGAACCTGCATTGATGCCGCCCCTGGCAACTTGTTGTTGGTGCGATGCAAGACATAGCTGATGAAGTGGAGGAGTTTCATGGTCGAATCATCACCTCTGAGAAAGGGGTGCCTTTACGACCTACAGGACCCGAGTGGTCCTGCAGGCTAGTTCGTGTCCATGGTGTAAAGAAGATAGAAGCCCTGGGTGGATCTAGAAGGTTAGTCCTACTAGTCCAGGGCTTAGGAAAAGAAAGGGGTGAGTGATGTATCCACTCCTGAAGAGATTCTGGAAAGGGGATAGAATCTGAGGAAGTCCAGATGACTAATTCTTGTAGGCTGGTCGAAGTCTGGTAGGCTTGAGGATGAATACTAGACGATAATACCAGTTACTAGTCCAGTTCAAGAATGATAAGGAGGAAGAGAAGGGAGAAGGTTAGAATGTCGGCGGGACGTCTCGTCAAAGGCGTTAGAGGTCGGTCGGTAATGTTACTTCAATAGTAACAGCAGTGGGCTGCAGAGAGCTGGATTCAATATACATAATGTACATTTTTTTATAGTCCGGGCATTCCCGGGCATTTCAAACGAGACTTCTAAACTACAAGGAAGATTTAATCTAAGTGAAACTCCAATGAATCTAGATTGACCTAGGAACAAAATGGAAGCCAGATCAAGGGTCGTGGTAATTACATCTTATAAGTATCAAAAGATACTGGAACCGATCGATAAGGAAGAAGAAGAGAAGAGATAAATGAAAAGGGGTGGGAAAAGTTACATAAGACAAATCAAAACGTACTCAGTTTACAAGGGAAGACTGTCACAGAGACCGGCCGGAGAACGCCTGTCAGGTGTAGTCCGATGCGTCGAGATAGAGGAAAGGGAGGACCGGTCTGTGGATAGATTAGAGGTGTGTTAGGGACGGGCGTTTCTCTACCTTCATCTCAAGCCCTTTCGCGCGCTGACCAGTTTTGAGCTCAAGTGGCAGCTGGGGATGCACACTGCAAAAAAGTCTGAGAGGCCTTCACTGGCAAGACGGCCGTTGGATGCGTGGAAGCTGAGGCACACTGCATGCCGGACAACTCGGAGGACCTGGCGGAGGAGAAGGAGCAGTGGTGGAAGAGGTTCATGGAGGCGATGGTGAGTACCAGAGTTCGTGTGGGTGGCGCGTAACTAATCAGCCATCGCAGGACACCCTAGAAGAGGCGCAGACAGCCGCAACAGGTCTTCAGCTGAACACGGAGATCAGCGACGACGTGCTCGCACTGATAGACAAGGTGGAGAAGACAATGAAGGAGTGGGAGGTGAGAGATGTGGCCGCCACTGGCACACCCAAGGTAGATGAGGCCGAGTGGTCCCAAATGCGGGGGACGGCGATAGACATGGAGCCGCGGACGGTGGAGGAGAAGGACGGAGGAGACACACTCAAGGTGCCGGTAGGCGGAAGGTCAGCAGTGTCGTCGGATGCCCAGTCACTGGTGGCGTCATCGGGGAAGGAGAGTTCCCAGTCTAGTGTGTCTGCCGGGATGACGAGGCAAAAGAAGAGGAAGATGGCCCAGCTCCAAAGAAGAAGGCGGCCCCCTCAGCATCCAGCAAAGAGATGGCCCGGGCTCCCTGCAACTCCTGCAAGAGGGCGGGGACTCTGCTCGAATGCAAGGTCACAAAGTTGGCGGCGTGTGTACGCTGATACTGACTGAAAAGGAAGTGCAGCTGGGCACAGGGGAAGAGTGGACCGAGGAAGCAGGCAGTGGTGGAGGTGGTGGTCCCATTGACCAAAGGTGAGTCCATGTCGAATGCACCTCGGACAGCTGGACTGATGATGTGATAGGTGGCAAACCAGTCCGAGTGGTGGCGAAGGCCGGGTCGAGCAAGACGAGCTCGATTGTCATTGCCAACGATGAAGATGATGAGGAGGAGGAGGAGGAGAGCCTGGTAAAGGGGGAAGGCAAAGGCAAGGGAGCAGACTGTGGTGAAGAAGCCGAGTGGCTGCATGGTGTACTACCACGAGTGCGACCGGATCAGTAGAGAGATGAACGCGCTTCATGCGTGTCTCTGCCAGATCCGGGTGTCTCTGCACACCATGGACGTCGAGCATGAGCATGAGCAGGTGCTGGCAGACCTCAATGGACACTGTCTGGCTCTTGAGGAGCTGGATCCCTTTGAGTGGCGTAGCCCAGTCCCTGTTCCAAACCGCATGTACAGTATCTTGTAAACCGTATCTGATGTCTGATCGATAAAAGGAAAAGAAAGCAAGGAAAAGAAAAGAAAAGAAATAGAGAAGGAAATGGAGAGATAAACAGACAGAGAAGACCGAGGTGGGGTACCGCCTGTCTTGTCTTCTTCGATCGGCTGTCTGCTTCTATGCCTACCAGTGGTGCCTCTATGTGGCTGGTGGAGTCCGGTGAGCGGTCTGATTGGTATCGATAAAGGAAAAATGGGCGTGGTGCCTCGAGGCATGTTGGAAGTGAAGTGAGTGATATCGAGAGGAGTGGAGACACGAGACGAAAAAGGTCTATCTGTCTTTTTATTTTTATGTTTATGCTGTTGCGCCTATATTCAGATACGGTTTCGGAAAAGTAGTGAGAGAGAGTGAGAGATCTCCGGTCAAATCCCAGGATAAAACGGACTATCGTTGGTGGTATGGGGCTTAGGAGACCGACAGGTCTATTCTTGGACATCGTAGTAGTCTGTATCTTCTTCTGCCGGCTCTTCAACATCTTCTTTAGCCATTTTGTCCAGATCTTCATTGTTAAGACCTGTTAGTTCAGTTGCAGAAATGGATGAGGTGAAGCGAGGATAGTATGGAATGAGACGAAAGGCTGTGTAGCACAACTTCTTGGATACCGCTCCATTCAACTCTCAAACCTCCAGCAGTCCGGCGAAGGACGACCATTGGCCCGATATACTGTGGCTTCATCTTCCGGTTCAGTTTCTTCTCTATGCACGTATTCCAGACTAGGACTAGACTTCCTGCTTGGAAAGCAAAGTCCTTGATTCAGCCTTTGAAGGCGGCGGTGAAGTGTTTGATCGACTCGGAGTCAAAACACGCTTTGAGAATGTATTCTCGAATCGACTCCAAGTCCTTCTGTTGCATTTGTAACTGGCGAGCATGCCAGGCAATCAGTCCGGAAGTGGAGTGGGAATCATCATCTAGAAGGAGAACGGGAAGATTGCTTCAGTGAGATCAAAAGGGGAGAGTGGTTCTACTCTGTGAACAATGAAGTAAGGAGATAGACCGGTAGACCGGAGTATGGTTACTCTCTTGGCCCCAAACACGGAGTGAGCTTTAACGATGGCCTTCTGGACATTGAAATGACACTGTTTGATGATTCCGTTCAAGGCCTGAGAGTTGTAGGGGGAGATGCGGATGTGACAGATATGATAGTGATTGGCGAGAAAATCGAGTGTCTGGACGAAGGCAGGGCCATTTTCAGAGAGAGGGCCCCAACGACAGAGGATATCCTCAAAAATGAAGGAGGCAAGGGTGGTCGCATTTTCAGCATGGAGCATCCTCCACTCGGGGTATGCAGTGAGGGAGCACCGGCTTGGATGGTGAAATCGAGGAACTGGAACTCTGGATGTGTGATTCGGTGGCCTGCATTCGAGAGTTGATAAGCAACCCGGCATTTGATGGTAGCATGACATACGCATCAGAAAAGGTCTATATTGATGTGGAGGGGTGAACTTGTCGATATGATGAGACTATGGACAGCCGACTGGTGGTGGAATATGCAGGTGAGTCTTTCTCATCTTGACATTAGATACACACCTGATAAATGCTCAGAAACGGTTGCCAGATGGTGCAACTATTGCGCTAGTGATCTTGTCATCTGATAAGACTGAGTTATCCTAGTTCAAGGGGGACAAGAGTGCATGGCCTGTGTACTTAATGATTAGAAATATATCAAAAGACATACACCGTGAGCCCCCTCATGCCACACATCCGAGTCTGGATTACATACCGGTGTCAAAGCTAGCCTCATTCGAAAACAACTCTGTCACAGATTATCAACTCTACCATTATTGTATGAAACTCTTGCTTCAGCCTCTCATTGAGGCCAGTCGAAATGCCGTGGAGATGACTTGCACAGATGGCTATATTTTCCGTGTCTTCCCAATACTTGCAGTGTTCATTGGTGACCACCCTGAACAGTGTTTGGTGGTATGTTGCACTGAAAACTGGTGCCCAAAGTGTCTAGTGCCACCTGATCAACAAGGCGCAAATTTACAGTTCCCACACCACAACCACACACAAATAACGCAGACACTTCACATGCAGGCCACTGACCCATACCCCCCCCGTGTTCATCACTGAGGGCTTATGGGCTGAGCTTCCCCATACCGAGTGTTTTAAGGTCCAGTCCAGTCCGGTCTTTTGCCTTATTTGGGCAAGACGGAGACCATAACCAGTCCTGGGAATTTCCTAAATTGGAAAAACCAGACCAAGACAGACAAAACCCAGTTTTTTTGGTCTTCGCCAGGTTTTCCTGGTCTGGTTAACGGTTTTAAACAGTTGTTAGTACACCTGGAAAATACTAGCAAATCTCTGCTTTCGAGCCATATTTTTTTATGTAAACCGGTTCAGGGACCGTCGAGATATGATTGTTTTAAGATTATATGTATGTCTATATCAATAATATGCACTGTGAAGACCTATTATGAGGTACCGCATAGCATGGGGAAAGTTGGTGCTTTCTTCATGCTACCATCACACCTTGGCCACTACCCCCATCCCCTTGCCTACATCCACTGGTTCAATTTGCTTCAGACATATGACAACAACACAAAGATGTTTCATTACTGTCACTTTTGTATTAACTGCTCTGCGATGCCTAACACTGACATTATTCCATTGCATCAGATTGTTCACTCCAAGTTCCATTTAACTCCAGTGTTCTTCTGTGGTGACTGGATCAAAGGCTGTGCACTGGCGGAGGCCCAGCATTTTTACCTTGGCCAGCATATCAACCTTTGTATTTTCCAACAGTACAGGCTACACATCTGATTCGACTCGGATGTGCATCTATGGTGGAGAGTGGGTGGGCGGGCAAGCACTGGTAAGGAATTTTATATGACCATCGGGAGTCTGCTCACGCTCATCGAACACAATTCAGATTCCGAGTGCTAGCATCGTCAGTCTACCCACTCACCCAAGTCCTGGTATCGATGATCTTACAACCAATATTGCGAGGCATTGTTGTCACCAGTACCCCTCATTTTACACTCACGATTATCTCACTTCGCGCACCATTTATTTAAGGATCTATCTATACCTATTTATCAGCTCTGTGTGCACATCAAATACTGGCGGTGCGGTGATCATAGTACATGTCATGTGTGTATCCGACGTATTGGTGCTCATTTTTCCTGCTAAAATCATTTTTTAGCTCTTCTTATGGGTGTCCATCATGCTTCCTGTGCCCGGACTCTACCTCTGTCTTCCAGTTGTTTAGCCCATCCCTTCCAGTATCAAACCAGCGCTGTGATCGCGGTGTGGCTGGTGCCACCTGAGTGTGTCCCTCTTGACATCAAGAACACCCATTTTCTAATGAAAGGTGATTAGGTACAGTGACATCATCCTGGACATGTGTGTGAAAATGGAACTGGCATGGTCTGTTATGGTCACAAGGCTGTCGCCACCGGCATGGTATATATCGCGACCATTGCAGAGTATGACTTGTATTGTCACCCATGGCTCTCGGCTCTGCACATTCGCGCCAGCAGCTATCCTCGTTGGTCTATCAGTGAGATCAACAGGTTGATACAGGCTCCAACTTGAACGTGGGCTGCCTGGGCACTCGTGCTCATCGCCATGGTCATGCATGCGACTCATTGGATTACCTCAGGCTCCTCAAGAACTTTCAGAGTGTCTTCATGTACTGTGCAATACCTGCCGCTATGGCCATATCCATGCTCACCCTGTGCTTCATGAATCCGGACATGTTCCAACGCAATGTGAAAATTAGAAAGGCCAAGGCTGCTCGTGTATGAGTTCAGTGCCGTTACATTCATACACTCGAGAATGACCGGTATCACATTGCACAGTTAATCATAAGATGCCTGAATCTGTGCAACATCGCTCTCATTGTCCAGGAATTTGCATGCAAGATCATTCACCACAAAGCAAAGCCAAAGGATCCCAACTTCCTCTGGATCTCTGTCATGCCAGTGTGTTCCAAGGTCAGTCTCATTTAGCGGACTCGTCCACTTAGGTGAAACTCTCTGCTTTGTGTTCCTTTATGTCTTGTAGATCTAGGCATGGTACAAGCAGAACTACAGGCTCTCTTTTGTCTTGCTTGGGCAGAATGGTGTGATGTATGATCCCAAGGACAAGCGGACAGCAGTAATCAAGCTGGAGGAAAAGTGTGCGCAAGTGAAACACTAGTACCTTAATGGCTCCTCATCTGAGTCATTTCCTTGGGAATTGATGGCATTTGTTGGTGGTGCTATCACATTCGTCATCCTGCTAAGCACAGGCGTTGTCTTCAATGTATGCATAGATATGGTGTATCCAGGATCTCACAGCCAAGATTGTCCTGGCATCGTCGTCACCAGATACTCTTTATTGTACGCTCACCATTATCTCAAGTCGCTCACTATATTTTCAAGGAGAGTCTACTATCTACATATTTATCTCCTGCGTGCAAATCAAGTACACTGGTGCTGTGATCGTGGTGTATGTCGTACCTGATGTGTTGAAGCCTGTTTTATCCACTAAAATCATTTCTTAGCTATTTTCGTCAATGTCTATCATGCTTCCTGTGCCCGGCAGACCCCAGTCGTTCAGTCCATCCCTCCTAGTATCGAGCCGGTGCTGCGATTGCGGTGCAGGTGCCATATGTCATATATGTACTCGACATATCACAGCTTGTTCTTCTCCACTAACATTATCCTTAGCTCTTTCATTAATGTCCGTCATGCTTCCCTATCCAGAATCTACCCCCCTCTCCTTGTTTTCTAGCAGTCCTTTGGCTTAATCCTCCTGGTATTAAGGATCTTATACCCAAGATCATTTTGACATTGTCGTCACCATTGTACATCTCATTGTACACTCACCATTATCTCAAGTCGCTCACAAGGACCTATTTAGTATATTCTCTCCGTCAAAATGATCTCACTTGACAGTCACAGTGGTATCCTATTTGTTCATCCCAGATTTGAAGTAAGTTGCAGACTTCTCCTATGCCGAACCAACTCACAAACCAATCTCTGAGTCCTTAGCAATGTCTTGCCCCATTGTTTGGGTAGTAGGTGGCCATCAGAAAATCTACTCCATGGATAATATCACATAATATCACATATTCTCAATAATTCTATATAATATTGATAATACATCTGAATTACTCCATATTAGCAGATGTTTTGTGCAATATAAATCATATAGGTGATCTTGGAAAGTGATAGGAGACTGCTAACCATCTCCAGAATAAATATGGAGATTTTACGACTGGTAATTACCTGAGATATTCCCGATCTTGACCGATTTTGACATATCTTGTAAGATAGTCCTACATAAATCATATAGGCGATCTCGGATAGTGATCAGCGAGCTCAGCGATGGCTGTAAAATGTAGCTGTAACCTTCATCCTGCTACAGAATAAATATTGGGATTTTATGACCAGGGAATACCAGAGATCCTATATGTCGATAAAATACAAATCTCTTCCTATAAATTCCAAATAAATTCCTAAATTCATGTAAATATTTTTGGATATGCCCCTAATATATAATAACCTGTCGTGCCTATAACTGGTTACAACTGGTTATGAAGTGGTTATGCAAAATTTGAGATTGCTTGTGACTAAAACTGTAACCGGTGCGTAACCAGACATAACCGGACCGAGCCATAACTGC
Source organism: Leccinum uliginosum (assembly GCA_038091455.1). NCBI lineage: Eukaryota > Fungi > Basidiomycota > Agaricomycetes > Boletales > Boletaceae > Leccinum > Leccinum uliginosum. The sequence continues at coordinate 52,656 of JBBPOM010000057.1, forward strand.
TAATTGGTTATTTGCAGTTCAGTTTCAGTTCAGTTTCGGTTTTTTAGCAGTTTTGTAACCGGACATTAAAACACGAGCTATCAGGTGCTATTGAGGCACTGTTAGCATGTATTGTGTATTAGTACTATGGGTTGCTACACTCACTATAGGTACTAGTGATGGTAGAGAACTCAAGTCCACATAGTACTACATAACTGGGGGAAGACTCTAGTGTCTACTGGGGTCATATGTACTACATAGTACTACATAGCTTACTTATTTTGTACAGATGGACACCCTTATTAAATTCCTGTATGGTGTGATATCCGGCGAAGAGATGAATGAAATCTCGACAGAATTGGGAGAGAAATGAACCTCGAATTCAATGGTAATTTGAAATTAAGAACACAGCTCTTGATTGAGAATTGTTTCAAGAAAAGTTTGAGATGGTAGCCGCGATCCAAGTCATTTATGAAGAGTGTGAATTTGCCTTTGAAGAGCTTGATATTAGGTAAGGAAATTTTTGTTGACTTCGAAGCATCTTTAAAGTATGAAGTGAGATAACAGGCACCAATAAATGATTGACATATCACACGAAATACTGAGTTAAGAGACGTGGAACTGGTTTCCAAGGTGGTGACGGATAATCTGATGGTTGCATAGAATATGGGATAGTATATTTTTTCTCTTGTTTCATGGTGTTCCCATCATGATCATCTTACTGTTGATCAATTGCATAATCCGAAGTGGATAACTGAGAAACTGTGTTAGATCGCAGCACATACAATACCATTGCAGACCGAAATTCTGTGTACGTCCCACAGACAATGAAAGGTAGTCATCCTGACAGCCCGTCCTTTACATCATTTCCACAGGCATCAGCCAGATGGTAGGTGACACAATCAATGAGATTTGAACCAGTGAAAAAATCATGCAGGACATAAGTGGAACCTCAGGCTGGTGAATGAATGAGGGGCGGAGGGAAGGATGGGCCCTTTAGGTAGAGCAAAGGCATGCATAAGAATGCAATTGTGGGAGCTGGGCAAGTGAGAGAAGAACAGCCAGTGACCAATGGCTATGGTGATGGCAAGAGCAAATCACCTGAGTCGATACAGTTGTCTTATTACATAATGTAAGGTTTTGGTAAGCGGGAGTCACAATGGACCTTTACATAATAAGAAACCTGTTCTCAAATATACTTCAACCTCTGCTTCTCAGACCACATTTTGGCTTCTACCCAGAAGGTTTGCTTCTGCAAAACAGTCCAGTGCCTTAGAGCCCGTTCGACAATGCTATAGAACTATGTTTTGCCTTATTTTAGTACTCTATTTGGTGCTGTTTTCCCGGCTTGACCCCAGCAATATGGCTAGGTCTGAATTATTTTGCACCCAATGAACTCTAATACACAACGATGCTCGATTTCAAGTTCGACACCGTCAACCACAAGCAGGTTCTTTCACTGCTATTTGTGTCCACCACGCTCTTATCCTCATGCTTCAAGAACAAGCCCCAGGCTGCAAAAGATACTAGTACTAGGGCATCATGGAAGGTCGAAGAAGTAGATGTGCTGATGCAGTATCTGCTCCAACACCAATCAGAGGGCGGCAATGGAGGAATGTTCAAGAAAGCGACTTACAACAGATCCGCACATCTCGCACCCTACTTGAAAGTGAACCCCGCCAAGACAGGTGATATGTGCAAGGGCAAGTGGAACTCGGTACATATTACTCATTATCATCCGATTGTACTGATCATCCCCAGATGAAAGGTCTGTACCAGGACATCAACACATATCGGAATCGATCCGGTGTGCACTGGGATAATGAGAACGCTGCTGGAATTGTTGGGAAAGAAGCAGGGGCCGTTTGGGAAGCGTATGTCCAGGTATGCATTTTTTTGAGTGCTGGGTACTTAGTAGCATATACTAATCATCTCTTTATAGAATGTTACGTCTTTCCGCACCTACAAGACTGCTGGTTGGCCCTACTTCGACCCTGTCGACGCTGTGTTACAAGGCGAAATTGCTCGAGGAAGCCAGCCTTTCACCCAGGACCTGTTCAATCAACACTGGCAGAGGTTCTTCAAACCAGTAGTGGCGTACCGCTCGTTGCTCCAAGTCAGGCTGACGAAAGTCGGGGCACTGTCATTGCCTCCGCCGAGTCAGTCGTCGAAAGCGGCTTTGCAAGTGGTGCGTTTGACTGCAGTATGGCACCTCCGCCAATGGGTACACTCCAGCTCCCCCCTCCATCGCGTGCCACTTCCTCTGTCACATCTGCTGGCAGCCGCCAGTCCGGCAATAAGTGTTTACACTGGCAGGATATGTCGTCCGATCACAATTTCTCTGAGTTGCCAGCACTCAGGCTGATGCAGCCAGTGGCAACCCCATCTGGCAATTCCTTCCCATTCTCCGCCTGGGCCTCATCAATCGCCCCATCTGCTATTGCATCAAGATTCCAACATGACACTGGCATTTCTGCCGACAGCTCGGAGCCAAGTCCAAGCGCAGCCAAAAGGACAAAGAAGGGAGCCACTGCTGTTGTAGCAGTGATGGGTATGCAGGGTTCTCTGAACCGACTTACTGACACCATCGAGAAGACCATGACGGCACCTGAAGAGAAACAGGTGGAGCACACTGGCAAACAGATGGCGTTACAGATCCTGGAGGAGCAGGACACCGATTTGCCAGAGAGCGTTCAGATCGTGCTAATGGAAGTTATTCGAATGGATCAGGGGTTTGCAGATCTATACTGTATGACTTCAGGCTCAAGGCTAAAGAAGTGGCGCGTCGCATGGATCAAGACATATATTCGTAGCAACAATCTTGAGGCGGCTGTAGCCGCCGCTGCTGCCAATCTAGCTGCCTCTGCTGGCAGATGGTGATGGTGGTGGTCGGATGGATGTTTGCTCACCCTGATTTCGTTTGCATGCTCAGCCATAAGCCCAGTGACTACAGCGTCAAATGGGCCAGTGAGGTTTGTTTCGCGGTGTCTCCTGCTGCTACTCGGCAGAAGATGAAGAACTTACTAGCCGACACATCAAGTATCGACCTCGCTTTCATAATTTACATCGAAGAAAATCACAAATGGACGGCCCCGGATGAAGAAGCCTCGGTGGCTATTGAACTGCAGGTGAAAGGCCTGATGCCCTGTATGGACTTCTTAAAATCATTCCTTGCCAATGAACTCTACGAGGAAGTTGTGGTGGAAGGTATTACGTGGATATCGTTGGACAAAGTGTCCTTCGATGTATTTCTCCATCACCTAGTGAAGGGATTTGACTTGGAGAGTACGGATGCGGAGTACACAGCGCGGGGGGTGAGTTCCATTAACAACGTATTCTACAATGTAGTTGCTAAATAAATGTGTAGACACTCTGTCCCTCCCGTGAGATGGACGACATCGGACATTTGTTTGAAAGAGGGGCTCAATCATTGAAGACGAGCACCATTGTGCTGATGGAGCAGAACTATGGGGACCCGACCCCAGCGCACTGGCAGGCGGAGAAAACAAAGAGTACGAACATCAAACGCTATGCTCGACATCGACTGGGACAAGTGGGCGAACTTCTTATCCCAAAGGTTATGTTGCACCACGTACGACAGGTACTACCAGTGGTTCATGGGTCCATCACTCAAGCACAAGTCGAATTTATGTGATCGCGGACCCTCGGAGAGCGTGCGGGGCAAAGGACAGAAATAAATAAACCTGCATGTCATTCTTCTTCCATTCGTCGATGTTTTCTATGTCTGTCACAACACGTTACATTCTTATCTTTCGTTGACTTTGTTTACTTGTCATTTCATCATATCCTACTTGACTGTATGTATGTTTTGATCATGACCACACCAACACGGTACATTTGCGACTCGGTCTCACTCTTTGTTAGACTTGGGAAGGGCCCAGATCAACATGCCAGGTCACGTGAGCAACGACGCCGCCACCATTTGACGACCACTCGACCATTGTCGACAACACCAATGCTTCGCTCGGATGACGATGGCTCAAAGACCGATGGGCCGAACAGCAAAAAAGAACATACAAAGAACGACGGAAGCAAGACCACCGTCGACAAATACGACGATGACAAACAAGCAGAGTACGTTCCTACTTGTCCATCTCGCTCTCCCTTGCCCACTAACTAAACTCGCCACAGATCTCTCTCTCGTCTACGGATAACGATCACGGTGAACACGACGACGCAAATAACACACTGATAACGGCGCAGACAATGAGAACTGAGATAAAAGAAGGACGATGGACAGAGTATTTTAAAATGAGGACAATGTACGTTGTAATGTATTCACCGAACCGTCGTGCAAAACACACCCATGTCTCGTGTGCCATGGTGTTGACTTGTTGTAGCAATGGGGTTGGTGACAGTCTGGAAGGGCCCGTTGCTTGAACAAACCTAGCATAAGGCCTCGCTGGCATAACAGCAACAAATAAGTAACAACTAGTACAATTTTGCTATCGCATGACAAACCTTAACCTTTTCCAATTGAAAGTTTATGGATAGGCGGAGTCGGGGACTTGGTGCATGCGTACCGCTACAATTCTATAATTGCTGCCCCAATATATTTAATTACATGCCTTTGATTATAGAATATGGGGGCAGAGATCGACCTGTCATCATGACCTTTTCTAACTCAATGTTACTTAATTTGAATTGAATGTATTGGATCAGACTCAATATTGATACACTCTGGTCAAATCAATGTAATTCAACTCAATGTAATTCTGACTCCACAAAGAAGATCAAACAACTCTGGTTCTTACTTACAATAACTAAATCTCACTCAATATCAAGATATTTATCAAATGCCCCAATATTCTATAAATGCTTGCCCCAATATTTTCAATTTCATGCCTTTGATTATAGAATATGGGGGCAAGGCATTGTCCAACACACCATCTCCAAAACCAAGTAGGGAGGCCAGATTTGTGCAATATGCTGGTAATACAGTCAGAGAGCAGCTGGATGCCACTCTTGTAAATCCTCATATTCTATAATCAAAGTCATGAAATAAAATAAAATTCCTGGCCTCCTGCATCCTCCAGGCTGCTCCAATTGTCTGGATTTGTCTCTTGCCATTGATAACATATCAATGCTGACTCCACAGTGTGGACCGTGTGATTTACCCTGACATGATAACCAACGGTGTCACTTACTTTCTCGGAGTTTTCAAAGTCCTGTCTTGGTTTTTCAAAGACTTGCGTTCTGCGGGGGTTTGAGGTATGGCAATGGTAGGATGGAAATGGACAAGCAAGTGATCACTGATTTCCCAATCAAATTGAGGTGGAATCCCACCAGATGCAGCATGAAGGTCCATTAATTACATACCGTGGGATTAATTATAACTTGATTGGTATATATTTAGTCACATGTTAGTAATGACATGGCAATACTTAGTAATAGGTTACTCATGACGCTTAGTCATACCCATGGCTTCAGGAGTATATAAACCAGCTAGCTGAAACTGATGAGGCCTCATACTGCCGAAACCCCCTACAATGTATCTTGATAGATCATAGGGATTTTTCAACTAGATACTTCATCACCACTTTTACATATTTCATACCCCAACTTGTCGTGTACTCACGGGAAATTAATCGCCCATTTCGCCGCCTATGAACTTGTCTGTAGTAGGTTATTAACCGCCCATTTCGCCGCCCACCCAGCGAACTTCATGCAGGAACATTAAGTATCGTCTACTGTTACAAGTTTTCTTTGACGATGAGCGTTTTATGCGAACATCCTAGTTACCAGCCTCGCTGTGCTTATTTAATCTGTATGTGAATATTTGTACCGAGTTATCTTTCTTGCGTTCCTATTAATCATTCGTCTCGTCTCGTCTCGTCATATCTGGCAAGTCATGTATCATAGCCCTCCATCAGTTCGTTCTCGTTCCTCGATGCTGAGTCATAGTACTTGTACTGCATATATTTCGCATATTGCGTTCCTTTCGAATACAGAGTCAGTCGTCCGCTTCAGCAAAGTAAAGTTGGACGTCGCGCCTCGGCCGCATCGGCCGGATTCCCTCAAAAGAAGAACCCGCGAGACAATTGCCCCGAGAAGTCGCATCTCGTGAGCTGACGTCAGCGGTTCCTTGATATATTCTTGCAGCCGTTTCGCAAACTTCCATACAGGGTGGGAAGAAGGCTTTTTGTTGGGTAATTGCGCTAATACGCATTTAACGTACGCTTCACCCTCAACGATGGCATGTTCGTTCACTTTGTATTGTGTTGTTAATGTAAGAAACAAGTCGGTGGTAAATTTTGAAGTTCATTAAATGGCTGTCTTGTTTGAGGAATGTGCCGTCTTCATGTTCTACAAGCGCAAGGGTGATACATGCACCCGCTAAAGCAACCACAGAGTCGAGGTTGTCTGGATCGAGCATATGCCTGACCTCCAGATCGAAGAAGACGGTGGCGATGATTGTGTCGAGGAGGATTGGTGCCTGGAGCATGTGGACGACAATGCTCGAACCACCTTCTGGCTCCTCCGAGACATGGTGGAGGTAATTGAAGTAAGTACCGCTGGTGAGGAGTTGCAGAATGCGGGTCCATTTTAATTCAACCTCCTTGCGATGGTTTCCGCCTTTCGCCGTAACAGGTAACCGTAGATGTGCAACCTGAATGTCGCTGATGAGTACTAGTCGTAGTTGCCAGGTAGTTTACATATTCACGCCAACTTTACTATGAGTCCAATGTCATAGTCAAGTTTGAATCATCTGGTGCAATTGTGTGCTACGATACGGTCACGCAGGGCATAGGAGTTCTGACCCATGACCTCATGATCTCTCGACCTTGCCTTCGTCTTCACTTTTATCCTCACCCACACCTTCGTTTTCGACCTCAATCCTCAACCTCGTACTCGCCCTCGCCATGCTCTGTGCCCTCGCCGCGTTCACCAGAAGATATCACCGATGCCAGTGGCAGCTGAGGTGGGCCAACTGGTCCTGTTTCATGATGGTCGAGATCTTCATCCACCGAGTCCGAGTCAGCACAGCTTTTAATAAAATTATAAATCGCGGCCAGTGCCACAGGAATGGTCGATTGAACTTCAAGAGAATATTCGGGAGGGATTGATAGAATCCGGAAGCGGTGTTTCAAGATGCCGAAGACGCGCTCAACGGCGTTGCGTGCGGATGCATGGTGAAGGTTGAAGAGCTCCTCTTTATTAGTCGGCCTTTTCAGAGAACTTGTTATTGAGAGTGTGAGACGAGTGCGCGAATGACTTACCGCAAATTTGCATGCTTCCACTCAGCGAAATGGTACCATATGTTTCAGTAGGGAATGAGAAGTCCTGGTCTTGATGGGAAGCCGGAGTTGGCAAGAAGAAATTTTCCCGTAGGGATGTCGAGATTGTGGTCATGCGCGTCCTGATAGACGCGGGCAGATGATCTGTAGCTGAGCCCTCCCACCTGAGCGCTCAGATGCCGGTGGTGCGGCAGGAATGTAGCTGCCATCGATGGCACCGATAGCATCTTTGAAGTATGGCCAGAAGTGGGGGTTCTCTTGGATTTTGGGGTGGATAGTGTTGGCGGCAGGCATGTGCACATAGAGTGAATAGAACGGGTCGGAAGAAAAAAGAACAGCCATCTTGCAGAAATATCTTTTCCAAATTAGATAGTAGTCACGGTATGAGCATCTGAAACAATCTCACCGTGATATCATTTCATTGGACCTCTGGAAATGCTCCCCAACATGTCGGATGGTCAATCCGGTGACGCGGTATATAGAAAGATTCTTCGAGTGTGACGAACCGTAAGTTTTTGACATGAAGGAGGCGGAGGTCATGCACTAACTTGGTGAAAGCATCAGCAGACATGCCGAGCTCACAGTGGATCCGCTCTGGATGTCCGAGCAGATGTGTGGTAAGGCAGCGGATCTGCTCGATCACAAGAGTTGACGATCTCTAAGGTAGCAGCAATGATAATGCTACTGATGATGGCGGAATAATGTAGTAGTTGGCGATGGAGTTCAGGACAACTAATTGGAATCATCACTGCTCGACGTCAACTCTCAACCCACAACAATCTGATTCTCTTGTGATCATCATCTTTTATCTTATCGCATTCAGACCCAGACATATTGCCGGGGTCAAGCTGGGAAAGCAGAACCAAATAGAGTACTAAAATAAGGCAAAATATAGTTCTATAGCATTGTCAAACGGGGCTCTAAGTTACTGGCCAGTACAAGGTAATACGGAGATGCCTGCCCAGGAGATTACGCACTGTCCACCCATTGAATTCCTTGGTTTAGTGAAGTGGATCAGCTTGGTTGGGGGTATCTTGCTCCTGTGGAACAGCCCAGTGCTTTACCGGCCAGTACGAGGTAATACAGAGATGCCTGCCCTGGAGGTTACACATCCACCCATTGAATCTCTTGTTTGGTGAAGTGGATCAGCTTGATGGGGGCATCTTGCTCCTGCAGGGCAGCCCAGTGCTTTACCGGCCAGTATTAGGCGATACAGGAATGCCTGCCCAGGAGGTTATGCATCCGGCTGTTGAATCCCTTGGTTTCGTGAAGCAGGTCACCCTGCTATTCTCCTCCCTTTTCAAAGCCTCCTCCCTCTCTCATGTAACTGATCTGCTTGAAACTGATGTGCCAACCACACAGCGACCGACCACGAGTCTAGTGGACGGTGATAGAGAAGTATTGTATCCAGCAATGTTCCTGACACGCGAAGAGATTACAAATCCACCATCAATCCTGCCACCGCAACTATGGGTATCCTTGGTGTACAACTCCCAAATGTCAGCCTGAGCATGAATGGTAATATGGTTGTGACCCAAAAGAGAGTAGTGACCAGATACCAGACTCAGGGTAACGAGTCGTCATCTGAAAAAGCGATCATGCTCAGGATATTGTTTAGCAAATTCCTGTGTTTCTCAATGTTCTGGTTCCTTTTGTCTTCCTTCAAGCCAAATTCTTCCATGAACTTGTAAAACGAGCCATCATTGCCCGATGATCAGTGTGCCACCAGCCAATGCATAGATGATGGATGGACTTAGAGTCGTTGAGGGAAAATCTGTGGATTAACTTAGCTAGACATATCCAACATCATTGCAAGCTAACAAGTTCTCAAAACCACAGTGTGAATGATGCCATCTTAGAGGGGTGCGTGCCTCGAAGAACCAGAACCACTACTTTATCCAAAATTGTACTATCTATTCACATGTTTGTCCCAAACAGTGCAGAACATCTTGTAGCTGCAGCTTGGTAACGCATCAGAAAGCAGCATGTGGTGCGTAATATGCACAAATTGTGGGAACAAGGATCATTAGAACTCTGCGGTTGGAGTTCTGCTTGATATACATGAGTCAAGTTGCATGTCACATCAGTTTGTCTTGTTACTTAAATGATTTACTTAATTAACATTGTTTATGGATGTTGTTGATCTAGGTCATTGCATCGTTATTGATGGCGTGAAAGTGACATTATGGATGGTCATACTTATCAGCAAACCAGCAACAGAGTTGTGCAGAATGGTATTTGATCATCTGAAGTGCTTCGGCATTAGAGTCAACAAAATACGATTACGCTTCTGGGTGTCTGTCTCTGAGCTCAATGAGAACACCCTTTCACATGGCACTGAGGTAGTCCATTGAGATAGCAAATAGGACTGGAAATTGTTTTTGGTGTATTCAAGTAACCTGGCAGGGACTCCAGGAACCAAGTCAGTTATTGTAATTGAGATTTTACACAGTCAGTGGGAGTACATATCTCCCAGAATTTCAGCAGATCCATATTCTTGTCAACGGGAGCGGTCAAAAGGTATAATTGCAGTTCCTATTTGATGTTTTGACTCTGTTAAGGTTGGACTGATTACCATGTCCGGAACTGCCAAATGCTTCGCATGGATATGCAACCCATTCCTTGTCTCAGTGAGCTTCAATCCACTGGAACCGCAGACTTGGATCTACCACTAATTTGGATCCAATGTCAAAATATAGATGTGCAACATTGGATCTTCAAGACTCTCATGCATTAGCTTGCATGTTATCCATTAGATTGTAGTATATATTGGCCCAGTGGAGACTGATCTCGATGAAGTACTTGGCATGTTTGTTGGTCTTGCCGACTTTCTCCCAAAGCATCATGAATAATAATTCAAAGCATGGCACAGCACGGCCAAGAATAGGTCGGGACTGCGAAGACATTCATTGCTGGATACCATCGTCTACTCGGCTGGTGTTGGGTCTGTGGTGTTCCATCCTGTCATAGAGGGGAAGAGGTCTAGAGCTGTCGAGTTCTCTCGTGTCTTGCATGTCCCTGGACTGCGCAAC
>JBBPOM010000058.1:0-62151 GCA_038091455.1 Leccinum uliginosum
GCATCCATCAATGACGAATCAAATCCTACGAAACAAACGGCACCCAGTCTCGGGGGGGAAACTGTACGAGGAGAGACAATTGTATAGACGTCATAACAATTCCAGTTACTTAAGTAATACAGGTAGTGTAAGCCCTGGATTAGATACGCTGGTCGGTGAACATTACTGTAGCGCTATTTGATCGAACTAGATGTATGCATGAGATTGCCGCAGTTCATGTTGGTCTTTCGGATATAATTACATGACGATCAAGTCTGAGTACATTGAAATGGACTACGACGTAGTAGTGACGATCAGTCACGTGATGACTGTACGGTGATTTGAATCTGCAACTTTCCACTTTTGCAGAGATACGCTCGAAGTGATGGCTGAATTTGCAGAGCCCGGAGACGTCAAAGGACGTCCTCTAAAAAGGATTCGTACCTCCACAAAATCTGTACCGTCAAGGACTTCTCAAAAAGTAAACGACGATGGCTTATTCGCTCCGTTTCGCGCACTTGGACTGGTCACGAATCACATTCCATTTTACTTGCAAACGCGTTCTCATAAGGGTGCTACCGAAGGCCCGCGGATACATCTCCTTACATGCCTCGGCAGATCATGGGCACTTTGGGAGGGGGGGAAGATGTCTTTGTTATTTGTTGGTGAGTACACGCGTGTTGAAACCAGTGGGTCTTCTGAAGGTCTTCGGTGTACAGGCCCGGTGGAACCAGACGCAATCACATCCCTAGTCATGGAAGGCGATGCAATATTTGCGGCGACGGGTGTCTATGTCGTTAAATATTTGAGAGGAAAAGAGGTATGTGTGTTCAATGTGCTTGAATTTCACCAACAACTATATGATAGATCACTCGAGTTGCAAATCCTCTTGGATCCCCAGTGGCTTCTACGGTCATATTCGGATCTCTCTTGCTTGCCTTGACCGAGGATGGTAGTCGAATGCTTGTATGGGACGTTTCAAGCGATGGTGAGGGTAGCCCGTCGAATGGTCCTTCACGAGTCTCATTTTACTACTCTAGAACCTTTATTTTCTTGTGCCATCCAGTTTGATATCGGCTTCACAGCAGTACTTCTACTACATCCCGCAACTTATCTGAACAAAGTACTAGTAGGCAGCAGCGAAGGTGACTTGCAGCTATGGAATATACGAACTCAGTGAGTGTCGTAATCTGTGTATCTGTACCGTCGATTCACATACTGGTTCTAGGACGTGCATACACAAGTTTTCAAGTTCAAAACTGCTGACTACCCATGGCTTGTCAAATATGACCTCTTCCGCCATCACAGCGTTAGTGCAGTCTCCTGCAATTGATGTCGTGGGCGTCGGCTTCACATCCGGTGAAATTTCCGTATATGACATACGTGCAGACGAGAGGCTGATGAGAATGTTCATGGAGGGTGGCACGATCAGAGGATTGTCGTTTCGAAGTGGTCAGGGTTCTGCTTTTGCTGAATCTTCATTTTCACTTACTCATTTCCATGCAAGATGAGCACCAGATTCTTGCCTCTGTTTCTTCGCACGGGCATCTAGCTCTCTGGGACCTGAACTCAGGGGGTCGCCTTTTGCATCTCGTTAGGGGTGCTCATGACGCCGCCATCAGTGCCGTACAATGGGTACCCGGCCAGCCGATTCTGATAACATCTGGTGAAGACAACTGTGTCAAGGTGCGCTCCTACCCTTTGGGTTCTTGTTGCTTATAACCGTAGACTAGCAATGGTTGTTCGACTCGCCTACCGCCGCTCCACGACTACTCAAATTCCGCTCTGGACACCATGCTCCACCCCATCTAATCAGATACTATGGGGAAGACGGAAAACAATTATTGACCGCCTCGACTGACCGGAGTTTGCGGTACACTTCTGTGGTCCGCGACTCAAGATCATTCGAGATGTCTCAAGGTAACCGTGACGCTACGATCACCGATATAAGTCGTTGATGCCAAATCGTTGTAGGATCCCTTGTCAAGAAAGCCGCAGTGCTTTCTAAATCTCTGGCATCACTGAAATTTCCGTCGATCACATCTATTGCCCACTCGACAATGCGCTCTAAGGATTGGGATGACGTACTTACAGCTCACGCTGACGAACCTTTGGTCCGATCGTGGACGGTGTTGAATAAACGTCTGGGAAAACACACCTGGCCTTGTACCGACGGCGCCAAACGTAAAATTTCGCCAAGTTCTGTGAAGGTGCGCAACCTCATATACTGTACGGCCACAACTTAAAAAGTCTACATAGTGTGTCTGTGTATCTGCGTGTGGAAATTTTGGTATTGCGGGCTCGTCGACGGGGGAGATTCACATGTGGAACATGCAATCTGGCTTGAAGCGGAAAACGTTCAACGTAGGACCCTGCCCTCAAGCAGTGGCAGAGCGGTTGAATGCTACGTCTACATCGAAGGTCGGTGAGCGTTGTATAACGGGCTTAGCCACCGATGCTTTGAATCGTCTCGTTATTGGGAGCACATTGGACGGAACTATCAATGTAAGCCTTCCTAACTATCTGTCTTACATTCTCATCAATCCGGAACAGTTTTTCGATTTCCACACTACAAAATTGGACCATACATTAGTGTTATCCTCATCTGCCCATTCGATGATCCTCCATCGAAACTCTGGACTGTTGGCCATCATCTGCGAGGATGCAACAGTGCGTGTGGTCGACATTGAAACAAGACGCATAGTCAGAGAGCTATCGTGTGGCTCGCAGGCTCGAATTCTTGACGTCGTATGGATTCCCTGTCATATCTGACACTATTACTCGCTGACACCATGCAGGCATTTTCACCAGACTCTCGCTGGATAGTATTTACATCCCTCGACTCGGTAATACGGACATTCGATATTCCAACCGGCGGCTTGATCGACGCTTTCCGCACACCAAGTATCGCCACGAGTATTGCGTTCTCACCGACAAACGACTTTTTAGCAACTGCCCATGTGGACAGCGTTGGAGTGTTCTTGTGGGCAAACAGAGCACAATTTGCGGAAGTCACTCTTCGAACGGTCTCTGAGCAAGATATAGCAGAGGTCTGTATGCCATCTATGCAAGGAGATGTGGAAGATGATGGTGTGTATCTGTCAGTTGGCTTTATTGTGCGATGATTCATACAACCATCTTCAGCCCTGGAAGCATTGAACGGACTGACGATGGAAGATAAGCCTGTGGATATTTTTTCTACGCCTCCCCAGTTGGACGGGGATCTTGTTACCCTTACCTTACTACCTCGATCACGATGGCAAACATTACTGAGCCTCGAGGTCATTCAAGTAGGTGTGACAAGGTCATGATTTTGCCCAAACTGATTGGATGGGACATGTAGCAACGAAACCAACCGACAGAACCGCCCAAAAAGCCTGAACAAGCCCCTTTCTTCCTCCCTACATTGCCCGGTGTGGAGCATCGATTCGCCATCGAGGAAAAGAAGGAAGAAAGGGCTGAAAAGAAGACGCGCCTGGACAAGACCATGGCCAAATCGAAGAGCAATCTCCAGACAAAGATGGAGAAACTGGAGAGAAAGGGTGACTGTGAGCATGTTCGCTGAATTTTCTTTTGGTCTGATGTCCATATATCCTGATTGTAGGCGACGACGAAGTTTTCGACTACATCAAGAGTTTGTCACCTCCTGCGATTGATGTTGAGCTACGATCGCTGGTCGCCTTGAAACACCTGCGACAATTCATACATGTGCTTCAACGACGCCTGCAGTCGCATAAAGATTTCGAGGCTGTCCAGACGCTGCAGAATGTCTTCCTTCGAATACATGGGGAGACGCTCTTAGACAACGGAGAACTGTTGTCTGAACTGGAGGCGCTATTAGAGATCCAAGAAAAAGAGAGCGAACGCATATTAGAGCTTCTTGCTTCATCCCTTGGCACACTAGGTTTCGTACGGGATACAATATAAATTGCTCTGACGGTCAGATTACAATACATATATGGAACACGAGGCACATCACTCGTTAGATAAGCGGCGCTATGCCTCGCATAGCAGGGCGTACTATTTCCACACCATCATCAACTTCCTAACATCGTGCACCATGTCCTCTGGTGGTGTTGGTGCTGACGGTAAAGTCTACTGCGACCATAACGAGGAGGCGGCGATACGCAAATCAAAGACATCGCAACATCTAAATCGGTGCGATTAGTGACACTATACTTCCGGTGTCACGCTATCCCTGACATGCGATGCTCGTTGAAATAGTTACTTTTACTGTTGCAAGAGACCGGTAGGAAGCCCGAGCAAGTGCGATTTCTTCCGTAAGACTCCTGTCACTCGCCTTGGATTATCACAACGCGCGCGCGCGTTTGCCCTGATGCCATGTTTATTGTAGGCTGGGTGGCAGATGATAGCACGCCGGTCGGTCCAGGTGCTTCGGCTTCAGGCTCGCCAGCGATTTCAGCTGTCCCTCGTCCCTTGTATGAAGAGGCGAAGACTACTGCTGTACGCTCCGTTCCTGCAAGCCCCACGCGCCCGCTGGAAAGACGCTTCAAGCCTTCACTATCGACTGGCTCGTTGTTAGGGAGCCCACAAAGTGTGCGGCGTTTGAAGGACATTGAAATGGGCCTGCAACAACGCGAACAAGATCTCAGTCTTAGTCATGATCTTGGTTTATCAGAGGAGGCAGGGCCTTCTACAACTCCTGGCATTGAAGCTATCCCTCAGCCACCGTCGCCAGTACCCACCGAGATTGACGACACAGCCGATTTGGGAGAAAAACCAGGGAAAAGCTTCAAGAGTTTTCTCGGATTAGATTATGGGCCCCCTCAAGCGGAGGCGCCCGCGAAGGATGTGGTTCAGCCCTCGACCCCCAAGAAACAACGCCTGACTCCACCCACTGGAGATCCTGGGAAGCAGCCGGACAGAGATGAAGTATTTTCTGGTGCCAAATTACCGCCCACACCACCTCAAACTACGCACCGCATGGGACGGTTTGATAAGCCCAAGGAGCTCACTTCCGGCGCATCCAGCAGCAGGAAGGGAAAGGAACGTGAGCGTGTCCCATCGGCGCAAGCTCAGGATCAGGTTGGTATTCATCTGCAGAGATTGTTTTGCGTATGCATTCCTGGTCATTTGACTGGTGTCTGTTTAACAGATCCAGTATGACGAAGTAGCTGGGTTGCATGAGGACGATGCTCTGCCACTTTTCACGGATCCGGAAGAGATACATTCATCCTCTAGCGCATCGCCGACTATCGCTGAGAACGTGCTGGATTATACCAATGGAGTGAAGGCAAGAGTGAAGGGCCTCTCGGAGTACATGGACTCGTTCGCGATCGACGAAGCACTGAAATTGCTGCAATCAGCCGAGCGACAGAAGATGAAGTATGAGTGCAGGGACCGCAGCCAGAAGAGGCGGATTGATGAGTTGGTTGCTGAAAACGAGAGACTCTCTGCCGAAATCGCGAGACTGAAGCGGTCGTGATTAGATAAGCTATATAGATCACGTGTTGTCGCGTCGTGGTCGAGCAAAAATGTGAGACGCGTTTCGTTTGAGTATGCCATGCTTGGCTTCAGACCCATCCACACTTCGTCACCGGCAAAACCCCTTCCCGACTCCTCCAGAGCCTCTGCGACATCCAGGTCAGAACTGCAGGCCCTTTCTCAATCAGAAGTCAACTTTCTCGATGCAGTCATCAGCAGGATCGCTCCGAACGCGACATCTTTCCTCTCCGGTTTGAAGGCATACAACGACGAATTGCACGCACGGGGTCTCGATAGCCAAACTGAGACCGTTCACTATGGAAGGCTGCTGGAGATCTGCAAGCTCAGAGGACCAAATTGGCAGGTCAAGTGGGACGGGGTGAAGAAGCAGCATGGTTATGGCGCTGTGTCGTTCCGTGTTGCTCCTCGACCCAAAACCCCTCCCCAACCTCGAAGGATCCCTCCCCCAGTCCGGACACGCTCGACAGCACACCTCATGGCCCCCGTACACGACGACGACGACGACGTATTCACTCTTCATTCCCATCAAGACCGTGATGAAACTGAGACGTCTCAAGGCACCGAACAGACGGAGGAGCGTCAGGCGGGATGTTCTTCGGACACGGAACGCGACGAGGAACCGGCGCGGTATGGTCCCACTCGGACTTACCCCCGCCAGTGCGACAGCGTATCGAAAGCAGTACCACTCAATGTCCCAGCTTCCCGTGTAACCAACTCCATCTTGCCTCCAAGTCTCACCCATCCGGTCACCCCTCGACCTCAGAGACGCGTTCCTGCCTGGGAGGATACCTCCGACACTACGGATGGTGTAATGCTATCCCCCTCGACCACCCCACCTTCTTACCGAGCGGCAGTCCTCATGGGACCCACGTCCAAGACAGCAGCAGCTGGCCTTCGGAATCACATTGTCCCCCGTCCTCCTTCGCCAATCAAATTACCCAAACCTGAGCCTCACCCTCAACCAACAGTACCCCAATCTCGTGAACGCAGGGGAAGCGCAATCAATGAAGAGGATGCGTGGAAGAAGATTAAAATGGCGCGAGATGAAGAAGATGCAGCTAAATTCCGCGACGACAAACTTCTAGAACGCTGCTGGGAGATATGGCTGCTCGGCTACCAGTGGTTGACTGTGCGGTCCTTCCCCTATTCTCTTATTTCAAATCAAATAACGCCACGAGCCCTCCGCAGACAACAAATCAACAGGTCGTCGAGGCTCGAGACAATGTCATCCTCGGGTCAGCCCTTCGACGATGGCGTAATGCCACGTCCTTGCGTGTGGAGAAACAGAGGGATGCTGATACTCTGGCCAATATTCATTGTCTGCGTTCGGCGCTGATGGTATGGAAGGCAAAACTAAAGGAGAAAAGGCAAATTTCCTGGCGAAACGACATGCGAGCAAAGATGAAGACTGTTCGAGAAAAGCGCGATCTCAAGATCCAGAGGGATGCCTGGGCAAAGTGGCGGCAGTCTTTCCGATCACACCTATCCGAGCTACAGCATAATGAACGTATTGCCCAGCGTTTTTTCCTGCGATGGAAGGCAAACTTGTCCAAAACGAATCGCTTGGAGGTAGCCGCAGATCAATTCTACCGGAGAATGACATGTAGTGCGGTGCTGCAAACCTGGAAACGTTGGAGGCGAGCTCTTGCAGTCCGCGATGCCGAGAAAGTGGTCAAGGTCAAGGTCGGGTCCCGAATCAATCGCAAAGTGATGCAGGTATGGAAGAAAAAAACGTGCGTCTGTCTTCCAACCTCATCTCTATCAAATCCTAGAAACTGACCCGCTTGGCGTAGTTATGACCGTCAAACAGCCGGTGGTTTCTACGCTATTCATGTAATGAAGCTGGCGGTCAGATCATGGAAGACAGCCAGAGACCGGATACGCGTAAGTCTATTACCCTTGTTTGTGAACGCTTCCGTTTAGCATACTGGCAGGCAAGGGAGAAGAAAGCGGATAAACACCTCGCTAGACAGGACGACGTACTCGTCCGAGCCGTTACTCGAGTGTGGAAGGCCCGCGAGCGTGGCAAACTCCTTGAAAGAGTCAGGGCGCTACGCCTTGTCAAAGGTGCTTGGGCTGTCTGGAGAGAACAGATGCGCCAGCATCGTCAGCTGGAAGGTAAAGTGAAGTGTGTAGTTATGACTTGGGTAATGCTCATTGCTTCCAGATTGCGCGCTTGCCTTCAACATGCGATCCAATTCATCGACACTGTCGTTCGCTTTGGAAACTTGGCGCCAAGTTTATATCATCTGTCAGAACCGCCGGACCTTTGCGATTCAACGTCACCTTGCACGAACACAATACGACGCACTTTTGAAGTGGAGACTCCAACTGCGTGTGAAACTGAAGCTTCTCAAGCACGCGAAAACCGTTGAAAATTTCATCATTCAACGGCGGACATTAAATGTATGGAAATCCAAGTTGGCGGAAAAGAAGCGGCAAAACAAACTCAAGGCAATAGAAGCACGCAAACTCGAGAAGTACATGAGAAGTAAGTAGCCCCACAAGACTTCTTCTCGTCAGCTGTTTGAATGACTATGACTTCATACAGCATGGCAAACCAAGGCAAATCGAAGGTGTTGGCTTCGCACCGCAGAAGAGCAAATCATTAGCCGAGTGAATACCGTAAGCTTTGCAGCTGTTGGAGAGTTGGAAATTCCGCTTACTGATATGTTCCGCAGCGGATGTTGGCCGTTGCCTTGAGTTGCTGGACGAATCGCGTGATCGAAATTAAGCTTCGAGAGCTCGAAGTTCGCCAAAAACATTCCCAAGCCGTTCTCAGGTACAAGGTACATTCCTAATCGCATGAATTGAGTTTGACTCTTCACCCGTAGATCCACATTCAAAAAATGGAAAAACATCTGCTTGAGACACGTCGAAGACCTAAGTCTTATGGAAAGTCACCTTGACATCAAGCGGGCAGGTAGGTAATTTTTCTTCAAAGCGCTGCCCCTTTTTTCATGGTCGCTCTTTTTGTACACAGAAAACTTGGGACGGATGTTTCACAAATGGCTGAATGCCGCTCGCGCTCGGCGGCACAAGCGAGTCCTCCTGCTGGAGAAACAGGTCGAATTTGATCGGGCCACCATGCAAATTGTGTGGGATAAATGGAGGGAGAAGTTCATGGAAGAGAGGTTGCATCCCATAGTGAGTCCTTGACCTGTGCACGCACGACCACGATGATTTATGAGGCTGACGTTGGGGCTGAAGGTCCACCAGGTAGCGCAACAGAGCCAGAAGAACCTCGTCTTCCGTGCCTTTGGAATCTGGCACTCCAAAACGAGAGTGAGTGATCGCAACCAAGTGAAAACACACCTTTTACTGACGGTTCTTCAAGTCCTTACCTGCTATAAGATTCCGTGCGTCACGGACCAAGGCGAAAGTCTGGGAAAACTGGCGAGCTGCTATGCCTCAAGCCCTCCAGGCCAAGAAAGCACGTGAAATTCACACCACAGCCGTTCTTTGTACGTTTGAAATTTCAATATCAAAGTCTGAATCCGCTAATGAAAATTTTCAGCGGGAGCCTTCGAGAAGTGGAGTCAAGCGTACAAAAAGAAGCGTCACCTTAAGGAGATAGCGTGAGTGATCTGGTTACAGAATTGCCGAGCTGAGACGATCATTAACGTGCTATTTGTCAGTCGTGCCCGTTACTTACGGCTGCCCACCATGACCAACGGACCACCCGTGGCCACCCCAAAGGCTAATAGTTCGTTGGTACTAAAGGCTACGAGGAATGCATACCCGCGGCGGAATGCGGTTGCTGAAACCGAAACCTCGGATTCCGACGCAGGCCCGAGTGGGCTCACTAGCCGCTCCAGTGGGCTGAACCCGAAGCCTGGCATCGTTAGTCTTCTGTCTAGCCGGTCGCGTGAAGAGGTAGTCGCTCGTTCTCGACTCAAAATCCACCGAGAACGGGACCCAAGCCCTGCTCGTTCCAAATCGTCCGCAGCGGCAACCGACGAGCCATTACCGTCCCCTCGACCACGGTTGAGAGCACGACGGAACGCGAGTCCAGCACGGTCGAAGCTGTCGTATCGTGAACGAGAGTCAAGTCCAGCGAGGTCTGTCGCCCCAACACCGAGCGAGCCTGAACGGAGTCGACTGTGGCAAGAGCTGAGACAAGTACGGATGCGGTCTCGGCCACCTACTGAGAAGTCACGATCGCCCTCGCCACCACCCTGAATTCGCCACAGACGTGACATGTTGGTGAGTGACGTGCGGCTGAATTAATCCTAGAGAGCTGAGTGGATAACAGGATGTTGCGAACATAAACACGCCCTCAGTGAATCTGACATGGTGTTGGCGGAATTTGGTAAGATATGGAGAGGGGCGATCCGAATCTATTAAGCATGCGGCTTCTTGGACACGCATGCAAAGTTTTGGGTATGTCATTGCCGGATGATGCGGAATGGCCTGAGGGCACGTGGCCTTGAAGCAGGACGTACGTACAGTGCTGGGTTTCCGAATGGTGTCGAGGACAACAGTGGGAGGGCTGTTGTGAAGTCACCACATGGATCAACGCAAGGAGCGTGTAGGCGTGTTCCCTTTGGGTGATCGACTAGGGAAAGCGATGGATCGGGCCGTGGCGTGAAGGCTAAGGATGCACACGAGGCAGATTGAATTGCAAGTAGAGCCGTCGTCGAACCATCCCATTAGCATCTCCATACATACATATCATATTCCTTATATTACATTTATTGGTATATCATCCTAGCTGTGAGTCTGTGATACACACACACGTCCGAGTCGCTGGTTCAGGTTACTCGCCCCCTGCCACTCGCGTCGTGCACGCACGAACACGACACGCGTGTGTGCCTTGGCAAGGGCTCACGAGTTTTGGTAGTATTGCCAGCCGACCCAGTTCGCGATGACAAAGTACGAGCTGGTGGGTATGATCAGGAGCGCAAAGTATTTGTAGTGCGTGTCCTGCGCCAAGACGTCAAGCAGCTGAGTCACGTTAGGCGAGAGACAGTCAGTCAGCACTGAAAAGGGCGTGTGCGGCGTACAGGGAAGTGTGAGAGTGGGAGGAACGCGCTAAAGAGGACGGCATAGGATGCGAGGAGAAAGAAGAACGAGGTGAGAGCGATGACGAGGTTGGCCGCGTTGAGGGAGGACATGTGTTGGACAAGTTTTGGAAGGAGCGTGTCCAAGTGGTGAAGCCGTAATCCCGGGGACAACGTGTCATCGATCGTCAATTCAAATGTCCCGCGTTCGCGGAGCAGCTGCCATCACATTTGTATTTAGACAAGATCTAGAACTACACTAGTTATGTCACGGTGCTAGCAAGCGAAAACTTGATGTATTCGATAACCAAGGTCAAGAATATGCGAGGGTGGTGTTACAAGAATTAGACAAATGTAACTCGGAGATAGGCATATGGTGTGATAGTCGAGCTGATTCGGAATGCATGTGCGTGTCAATGGTTACAGAGGTTGGTATGGGACGTCAAAAGATAGCGCGTGTGGAACGTAGCAGGAATACACTGGAAAATAAAATAAAAAGCAAGAAAAGGCGACGGAAGGGGAAGTCCCATCATAGTACGGAGAAGGAAACAAAAGAAAGCTCGAGCTGAGGGGAACAGCACGAAACTCAGGTACTCAGCTTGAGGCGTTTTTCGAAGGTACTCTCGGTCAATCCACAACGCTTTTTGCGCGGAAAATACTCCGAGTCAGAATGGTCGAGATCTGACCGTGAATTAGAGACAGGGAAATATTCAGGTCGTCCGTCATCTGCGCAGTGCAACCCATGAGGGGACAGCTCGTACGAGCTCAACTCGTTTTCGTCCACTCGCACTTGGTCGAGAAGCTGGTGGAGGTTTATCGTCAACGGTGGGGAAATTGGTTGCATGTCCAAGGATGACACGCTCTCCTGGTCCGGTGTCAACCGAGGTTTGTGAGGCAGACTATAATGGTTCGTCGGCTCGTCGGAAAGATCCACTTGCAGAGCGGTGGAACTGGCATATGATGAAACCGAATCTGCAACACTTATCCTCCTCTTTTTCTTTGGACGCCAACCGATCGGCGATTCTGCGGAGGCGGTGATTGTGGGGGCATGAGAGTATTCCATGGCCTGAAAAGTGGGCATGTAAATAGGCGCCGCAGGGGCACCCTGAGGGGGACCAGGGCCTGCCTCCTTATCGCAGCTGGTAGAGCCGAACGGGTCTAGGCTTGAGTGCTTTCCGCGGAGAAAGGGGCTGAGCCCTGTACGTTTCTTGACCTGTTCGATGATGATATCTAGACCTTTGCCTGTGACGTTGGGAGAACCTTCGGAAGGAATCTCGGATTCATCAGCACCATCCAAAAGAACACCACCGGCGTTGATGCGCTTCTGCAGAGCGATCGCGACTGCGCAGAGACGCTCGTCATGTGCTGCAAGAACAGAGATACCCTCGGAGCGACGTGCCCAATAAGAGAACTGAGTATTTGACCAACCGGAAAGCACGAGGATGGTAGACCGTGTTAGCGTGACAGAACCCGACGGAGAGTGTGGATAGAGATGGGTCAATGACTTGAGGGGATTGTACGGGTGACTTGGTAAGCGTGATCCGAATAGAAGAGCAAGTCAGGGGGTGGGGATAAAAGAGGGGGAAAAGAACGCACGGGACGTAGGTTCGCAGGACTTCCTTGACAACCTCGACCTTTACGAGAAAATCGATTGCAGTGGCGCCTGGAGGGAGACTCGCGTCGTCATTTGCGTTTTTACCTCTTACGCGGACTTTTGACTTGATCGGGCCTAGACGTCGCTCAAAGAGTCGAGCAGAAAACGTGTTCCATTTTGCCTCGCCAAGCTGATCGCGAAGAAAAGCGGCTGCGCAAGGGTCTACCTGTGAGGCAGGACCGGCAACGGTTCGCTTGAGGGCGGAACGGTTCTGGAGTAAGGATGAGTGCTGGAAGAGAGGGGAAAAGGGGGGAAACACATGCCTCGGCGTCTGCTCTGGCGAGATCGGCGGGGTTGGATTGTACGATAGGGGGTAGCAGGGTATGCGCTAATCCCGGGGGTTTGGGAGGTGACGAGGGTATAGAAAAAGGTTCGTTATCAGGAGAGCAGGGGAGATCATGCAGAGGAAGAAATGCAAGGAAGGGCGGGGAAGGTTGGGAGTGATATTGAGGGTCATGAAGGGAAGACGGCGGACGCAAGACAGGGTCGTGAGAGTGGTGAAGTTGTTTCGGAGAGACGTGAGGGCTGTCGTGTACGAAGGGAAAGGAGGACTCGTTGTGGAGAACAAAATGCAGGTGATGTGGCATGGGAGGGTCCTGGGATGAGTAGGGATACGGGGGAAGAGGTTGGTCGAAGGGGGAGCAGTCGGAGAAGCTATAATACACGGGATGGTCGTGAACAGATAATACAGAGGTGGTGTCTGAGACGGTGGTGGGGAAGGAAGAGGCATGAATGTCAATGTCTTGGTGATCGGAGAGGGGAATGTGGTCGAGGACGCCGGCGCCGTCGAGGAGGTCGACGTGATGGAGTGGCATATCGTCGTTGAAGACGACGACGGAGGGGGAGAAGGAGGAGGAGGAGAAGGGAGACGAACGGGGGCGAGGGCGAGGATGGCAGGTGGGGCGAATGAACGAAACGCTGGTCATAAATAAAGGGCCGATCGCTATAAGTGTGTGAATAATATACCTAATTTGAATAGCGCATACAGCCAAGTCCTGAACGATGTTGCTCGTCGTCAGCGACGATGACAATGGACGAGCGATCAGACATCCTCGCCAAAAAAACGCCCGATCTCGTCACACCCGACGCACATCGCACACATCGCACGCATATATCCCCCGCCACGTCCCGCACGTCCTCTCCGGCCCTCCCGCAAATTCCGCTCCCAGACCTTGACCTCACCTGTTCGTTCGACTCCATCTTGGGCACGAACCCAAAAACAGAGCCGGAGTAAGTACCGCCCGCCCCCGCCCTAGCTCTCGCACAGGCACGATCAGTCACCGTTCCTGCAGAGTCGAGCGAGTGCAGAAGCGGGCGAGCAACGTGATGAAGCTGACGCAGGAGAACGAGAGGCTGAAGGAGGAGCTCAGAGCCATGACTGCGCGACTCGAGGCTGCAGAACGGCGCCGCCAGGAGATTGCGAGTCGCCAGCTGCAGCAACAACCCACCGCTCTTGTCGCGGACACCCGTGCAGCGCGCAGTTCTTGATATCCGTTTAATACCGTCCCTTCATATTTCCTGATACCCTGCCCCATTCTGTTCCTCGCCTACCTACCTCCCTTCGCTGTCGTACAGTTTGATATGCGAACGTGTTTACTTGTCCTTGCCAGATCAATATCTCACGTAGACCGTGCTGGACCAGTTACGGGAGCGCCAGATAAGATTGTTTCCCAGACCGTGACTCTCCCTCTCACCAACCGCCATGTCCGCAACACGCAGGCTCTCCTCCACCCTCGAGATGACCTCCACAAAGGTGCCCCCCTCACGCAGGGGCTCAGAGCGTCGTCTCCCAGATAGACGCGGCTCTGGCTATTCCTCCGGTTTCTCCTCCAGACGGCCCTCCATTGATCCATCCAGGCTCGTGCCGATGGACAAGTTCAGTCTCTCCATTCGTCTTATCTCTGGACCCTCGTCTGATCGCCCACAGAACCACCCACCTCGGCGGGACAGACGATTTCAACGTCGTCTTCATCGGCGCTGGTAACATCATGTTCGGTCAGCCGCCCTCATCCCCCACGTATCTCTGCATCTCGTACTCACTCCACTTTCCCAGGCTCTGACGAGGGTCCTTGGAACCATTCCTTCCGCTTCGAACAGTGAGTCCCCCGCCTCCCCCTCTTCGTCCGTGGCCCATGCTCATTCCCTCTCAGCAAGCTTGGCCTACGTCTCAAGGTCGTCGCCCTCATCGACCCCGTGACCGAGCGCGCCGCGAGCGTCCTTCAAAAGAAGTGCGATTCGTTCGTCGTGTCTGCATATCGCGACACCCGCATTTTCAAGTCATTCGACGAATATGCCAAGAACGTGTCTGCCAAGGAGCGCCCCCGCGCCTTCGTAATCGGTTCGCCCCCCATGTTCCGAGGCACCATCCAGCCAAACCGCGATATCGAGATGCAGATCCAGAAACACTTCCCTGGCGTTGCCATGTTCGTGGAGAAGCCTGTCGCAACGGGGGACAAGAACGAGATCGAGGAAACTTTCAAGATCGCTAAATTCATCTCCGAGAGTGGCGCCATCGTCTCTGTTGGGTGAGGCAATTTCCTTTGCCTACCGAGCTTCCCCGCCAATCTGCGTGCAGGTACATGCTGAGGTACCTCAAGGCTACCCAAATGATGAAACAGATCATTGAGGAAAACAACCTTGTCGTGATGGCCACCATCGCCCGCTATGCCTGTGCTTATGAATCGATCGCCAAGCCAGACTGGTGGGACAAGTCCAAGAGGTGCGTGCCTCACACCAATCGGACCACCTCCTTGCGTGCGAACCCTATTCAGTGGTGGCCCCATCATCGAGCAAGGGACTCACTTCTGCGATCTCTCCCGTTACTTTGGCGGCGAAGTCGACATCTCCTCCGTCACCGCTCATTCGCTCGGGTGGGACGAAAACGCTGGTCAATTGTCAAAGATGGCCATCGACGAGAGCAAGATTGTTCCCGAGAACAGGATCCCGCGTGTCACGTCTGCCACCTGGTATGATTCTTCCAATCTCCGGACCCATGAGGTCAACCGTGTCCTGCCCGCCTCATTGACAACACAGGAAATATGACTCGGGCGCCGTGGGCTCCTTCACCCATGTCACTACTCTCCAGGGTCACAATTACAGTTGCGAGCTGGAGGTCCATGCTGACGGGTACTCCCTCAAGTCAGTACGGATCTACGGAGATGAAAACGAATCGTTCATCTCATTTCCTTAGGCTTGTCAATCCATACGTCCAACCTGTCCTTTACGTCCGCAAGCCTGGAGACGACCACGACCAAGTGTTCAACTTCCGAGATGACGACCCGTTCTTCTCCGAGGCATGTGTGCTGTTCATTCCTTTCCTCTCATTTCATTCAGATTTCTACGACGCCAGATTTCCAACTGGATCGATGTAATCGAGGACATCGAAGAGGATCCGGATGCCGGTCAGATTCTCAGCTCTTACGAAGGTGCGCATGGTATTAGCCGGGCGCGTTCCCATTTATCGACGGAGTTTTAGATGCTTGCAAGACATATCAGCTCACCTGGGCAATTCGCGAGGCCAGCGAGCGCTCTCACGCTCAGAAACTGGCTGCCTCAAAGGCGTCCACAACTACCGTCAAAGATACCATTGCGGAGGAAGAGTAACCGGATACCAATATAGACGAAAGTAGGAAACAAAACTTAGATGCGTTGATAGTTCTCGGCCAACAGCCCGTTTTGATGTATGTAGAATATGAATTAAGAAGGCATTCCCTCCGAGTCGGGCAACTTGGCGAGTTGTCGCACGAGAAGTCGAAGCCCCTTGGGGTATGGGCGCCGTCAATATCGTAATGTGTGCTAGTTTCAAGTTGCACCGACTTCGCCGACAGACCCATTTCCAAAAGGAAGCAAACCGTGACCCCCATAAATCGCGTTGGATCTTACCGGTGTTCCGGAATCTCATACTGATACCAACATATGTTTCGAAGTCGCCATTGTTGCCTGGCAGACATTTGAAATGCTGGACGAGGAGCCCTGGCACCACTCAGACAGGGGCAGCTGCCAGCGAGTGATACATGATCGTGCCTGACTCCGGATGTGACGACGCCTTCAATGACTAGGGGCTGAGCGTTGAGCGACGAGGTCCATATCATGCAAACTCAACACGGCCGAAGAAGTTCGGCAAGTCGTCAAGCTCCGTTTTTTGAGTTCGGGGTAGCACTCGCGGGCCAAGTTGCTACCAACTTCAATATCTGATCTTTTCTTTTGCTGGGCGTCCGAAAAGCCTGAGGGTGTACCATCGATGCCGCTCGTGTTTGCGATCCTGAAAGTTGGTCTACACGGCGTCTGCCGGACGCGAACCGAGTAGGGTAACGGCAGTTGCAACGCTCGCGGGCTTGCTACCAAGTATACGAATTCTAATCTCCTGTGCTGCGCGTCTGAAGAGGGTATATACCACCGATCTCGCCCCAAGTTTGCCGCATGCTGAAAGCTGGTGGACACGGCGTCCGCCGGACGCGGACACAGTAAGTACGGCAGTTGCGACGCTCGCGGGCTTGCTACCAACTTCAATCGATCATCTCCTTCGCTGGGCGCCTGAAGAGGGTACCGCCGATCTCACCCGAGCTCGCGATCCAGGAAGCTGCCAGTGGTTGATCAATATTGTGCTTGGCGAGACTCCGCCCGACGCGGCCTAGGCTAGCAGCAGGTACGGCATTTGCAACACTCGCGGGCGTGCTAGTACCCTCTTCAATTGATAATCTCCTTCGCTGGGCGTCCGAGGAGGGTATCGAACTCGCGATCCAGAAAGCTGATTTACACGGCGTCCGCCAGACGCGGCCCTAGTAAGTACCAGGTACGGCAGTCGCAACGGTCGCGGGCTTGCTACCAACTTCATTTGATCTCCTTCGCTGGGCCCTTCCGAAGAGGTGGCGCGTGGCGCAAGTCACATAGCCCGAATCATATCAGCGACATACGAAGCAATGATAGAGGTGCCTAACCGTTTGGGGCCGTCGGACCTGTGATTCACCCCGGATGTGGGGGAATATGGCGAGATTCCCGAAAACCTTGGGGCTGGAACTTGGATCGTGTCGTGTCGGAGTCGAACTGTAGGTCTAGCCTGTTCTTTGGCCTAGGCCTCGAACGAGCGCGCGCAAGCCTATCGCCGACCCCAACTTCCTTGAAAATTTGTAATTGATACGATCCCCGAGTCTTTTTTTCAGCGGGAAATTTTGCTTGGAAGCTGGAAACGTGGCTATGATATGGTTGGTTGACAGCAAGAAATATGCAATACATAGCATGAAAGGCGGGCCCTTCTCGGATCGGCGTTTATGGTGTTCGACTAGCTTCAAGCGCGCGTCTTGGCATGGTACTATTTTATACGCCTGTGCGCTCTGATCGACTTTGACGTTACCTGTTGACAAGAATTTTCGAGGCTGATCAATCCCCCGATCAGCAATTTGTGGATGACGTTGGCCGCGTCATGCGCGTCAGGATCCTCCAATGAGTCCTGCAATCCCGCGTGAGGGTACCGTTATCACCGAGAAGAATCTAGACACACTCTGCAACCAGGTCTGGGCTCGCGGCTCAGGGGCGTGTATACTCAAACGACGTCATTACCAACGATGTGATCGCAACCAAAATAGATCTCGCTGCAAAGTTTGACGAATTTGAGCCTATCATTGACACAAAAGAATGACTGACATTCAAATTCAAAGCACGAAACACATGGCATGGTAAGGAACGATCTAATCGAGGCCCGTCTGCGTCAGATAACAACTCGTGCAGGCACACTTTGTCCTTTGAGGATACTCACTCCTTCATGGAACCGTCGGAGAAGGCCTCTTAGACGCTGGTTCCTCCGGAATGAAGGCCGTCGTATCGTCGCGCTTGCGTTTTCTCGCGATCCTCGCCTTTTCCTTGCGAGCTTCTTCGCCCCACTCTTCTTGCAAATGGGCTTTCAACAATGGCATGTTCTTCATCTCCCGCTCGCATCTCCAACAACAGAGGTTCTCCTTGATGAGATGCTCGTAGTCACTCTTGTTTAATTTAGACATCTGTGTTTGAATGGATGCGGATGCGGATGGGGGAGGGGAGGCGTAAGCGTCGTGAATGCACGGAGGTAATCACGTCACGAGCTACATAAAACGTACTCGATCGAAATAAGGCAGCTCCTCGTCGAACCACGAAAGGACTTCGTGCAGGTGTAAAAAGAAGCCAAGCTTGGGGTGGAACGAGTTGTAGTGTTTCTTATGCTTCATCTTTTCCGAACACAGATCGCTCGACAAGACGTGCAAGTGCAGATGTCTAAAGGATGTGCGGCGAACGGTGAGCAAGAGAACTTGCGGGGAGAGATGACGCGAAACTTACTCCATACTCGGGACCGCGTGAAATCCCGTCCAGATCTCCCATTGGAAACCGTACCGGTTCTGCATCTCCTCGCGAATCATCTTCTTGACCTTGTCAGCCTCGTCGTTCAGATCCATTAGCACTTGTTTCGCGCGTGCTTTGTCGCCCTTGAGCAAGGTACGAAGGTTGGCAAGCTCAGACGCGCTCAAGGGTGGTCTGACGCGTGGTAGTACCAAAAAGTGGAAGATCGACTTGGGGAACGCGTCAAAGACTGTCAGGCATTTGTCGTCGTGCTCGAACAAGACAGACGGCGGCAACGTCTCCGGTTTCGACTGTTGCGCGTACCTTCGCAGGGCGGTCAAGTTCGGGTTAGACATGAAGCTTGGCGGTCGGGCAAAGCCTGAGGTTCAAGAAAAGCCGCCAGTGCGGTGGCAGTGAACACGGCATACTAATACAGTACTTTAGGGGCATTACTAAATACGAACTCGCGCGTGTCATCGCCCCGCTTTCAGCAGCTCTCTCATGTTCTCGCTGAGCATCGGAAGTGCGACATTCACCTTTTTTCCGCCATCCGTATCACTACTGTTAGCCTTCTGGCGACGGACCAACACGCTTGTAGAAGATTGACTACCTTGTTCCGCGCGTCGTCGGTCGATATCCGCCACAAGCTGAGCGTACGAGAGGAAGAGCACTTCGGCTTGAGCAAGGGTCGAGTCGAGTTCGATGGTCATGCTAAGTTCATTACAGTACTGCATAATGATGTTTGTCTGTTCATAGCGAGAGCATGAACCGTTAGTAGTACTTACTTTCAAGATCTCGTCGAACTGGATGGCATGCAGATGAGTTAGTCTGGAGAATTGCAAGGACTATGTACAAACCTCCACAAGGTAACGCAAGATCATGTCGCGGTGCGATTCGAGAATGGCGAGTGCTATAAAGAGGACGAAAATGTTGCTGTAATAGTCCGTCCAAAGCACTTCCCAGAGCTGCAATACATCCTCGAAAGGGAACTCGCGCTTGAATGCGATCAGCACCCAGCTGGGAGATATGTCAGGCGAGGTAATCAACGAAACTTTGATACCCACCGGAAACAGAAGAATAGATTGAGACCCTCGGCTTTCTCTATCGAGGAGCGATAAAATGGCAAGGTTCAGAACACAAGGGAACGACAAACCTAGATGTCGATATAGCTCAGGATCCATCACACTAATGAGTTCTTGCAAGGTAGACAATTGGTTCTTCATTCCGCTTTGATCGCGAAGGAAATTCTGACCCTGCAGGGTATTAAGCATCGGATCACTCAGCTGCATGATGTGACACACCATGCGATTCATCACTTCAACGAAGCACCAGAATGTCAACTCTTCCTCTGCATCCATCACAACGTACAACGGAGCACAGAGATCGGACATTCCCTGTACGTATCCTTTGTCCGTACCTGTATCAGCACCGGTATTGTAAAATGATGTATTTCCCGCGGAACTCACCGAGATCTTTATCATAAAAGTTATAGGTCAGAAGAATACTGCCCATGCGGTCAATATGTTCGTTACTGGGAGACTGCGCTCCGATGTCCGCAAGCTGTGGTGATATCGTAGAAAACCGTCGGAGGGCACGATCCGATTCGGGGTCACCGGGCGAGTCTTCATAGGTATGAGAGAACAGCGGGTGGGTGCGATCCGTGCGACGGCAGTCAACATCTATGCGATGCCGTTCCTCGAGAGTATCCTGTCGATCGAAAACCTCCGGTACACCCCACCATTCACTCTTAATTTCCTGGTATTGCTTCCTGCGCGAATCCGTCAACATCACACGCATGTTCGGAGAGTCATACGAACCTCTTTTCTTCCCACCTCCTCTTTCGTTCCTTGGCATTAATGTCCCATGCGTGAACTCCGAGAAGGAAGGGCCAGATCTTCTTCCTCAGCGCTGCCGCAGGTGCTATTCCCCTCCTGAACACTTCCCGTTGCATCTCCTCGATCCTCACTTTCGGCCGCCCATCGGCTGCGAACCACTTTTGCCATGTCCTCTCGTCAACAGGGTTGCGAGGGTCCCTCGACGTCTTCGGCGTAGGTAAATTAACCGTCGAATGGAGCAGCTCGAACACCCCTAGTGACGATGTCTCTTCTGCCAAATCTGGGGATGAAGCAGGCACCGCCTGTGCCTCTCGCCTCCTCGCCCTATCACCCTCCTCTGCCACAATCCGCGCCCATCGGGCAAGGTAAACGCGGGCACTCTCGAACTCCCCAACACCACCCTTTTCAACCCAGCTACCCCATTCCCACTCACCGTTGGCGTTCACAAGAGACTTGACAGGATCGGGAAGGTGGGGGACGATGGGCTTTGCAAGGGGATGGGATAGGATGTTCTGCGCAGCATGGCGCGTGGCGCGTGTGATGTTGGAAAAGGACTGTAAAAGTGCAAGACGAGCTTGGGACGCATTTTGCGTTGTCGAGACAGAAGGTGGATAGAGCGAACGATGCAACACCGACGAACGGTTCGAGTAAGGATTGATAGTTGCAGAGAGGGGCGTAGAAATTGGCCGGGGTCGACGGTGAGCTGGGACGGGAGAGTGGGAGTTCGCATACGATGATTGCGCAAGGATGTCATCTACCGCATCATCGTCGAATATTTGAGTGGAATGCGTCTCTATGTCCGCTTTCGAGGGATCGACTATGAACAGAGATGGCTGAAGGGACGAACGCAGCAAATGAGCATAAGATCGCAGACGTGATAAGAGATCTTCCCCTCCCCACGATATTTGTGGGCGTGCAGTAGAACCTGACGCGCTGAGAGAGACAGGTGGGTATGCATTCGAAGAGTTTCGCCGAGTATGTGTACGTGGTGGAAGATTCATCGAGAGAGATTCATCATCATGAAAGTGCAGAGTCGGTAGCGTTGAACCATTGATGAGATTGACGCCTATAGTGCCGTCTGCTCGAATAACCAGTCTGTGTGCTGAAACAACAGAAGCACAGCCAGGGACTTACACCATGATGACAGAGTTGGCGGATGAACTAGGAGGGAATATATAGAGGTCATCGGGACAGAGAACGCATACGACTCTGGTCGCTGTGTTGGCAAGTCGATAAGAACCACATCTGTGAGGCAAAAGGTGAGGCGGTAAAGAAAGGTGGTATGATTGACCGTGCGGACCTTCCTCCTCTTCGTCCATGCTGGCCCTTTCCTCGATCTTGACAAACTTGTCCCATTCTGCCGTCCCTTTTTCGTTCAAGAGAGTCTCTGGAATCCATGCGAGGAGATACGTAGGATTCACTGCCTCCTGCAAGCCATGATGGAGCGTGCTTGGTAGAAGCGGTGGAATACGTACACGTTTGACAAGCGCTATGAAGCCAGGGATGTTGTCTCTTGCGTAGGCGGTGGGATTGACATAGACCTTGGATTTGCTAAATAGGAGTCTGTACTTGCTTTCCTCTTCTCCAGCCGTAGACAAGGCGTCGTCGCTTTCGGATATATGCTTTATTTCGACCATGGAACCCGACTGCAAGGGAGGGGTTTCGCACGCTACACAAGAGAGTCACGTCCGGACTTACAGACACAACGGAGAGTGAACTGTCAGAGAGAGAAGGGCGGTGGAAATCGCCGCCAGGCATCTGTCAGTGGCGGTCCAACTGCGGACTACGTGTGGTTGCTGGCTGACCCGACGAAGATGAGCGCCGCAGTCATCCGTTTGTGGCAATGCTCCTCCAAATCCTCCACGCTCTAATACAGTGCTATAGCAATACGTATTACAATGAAACAAACGTTCAAGCATACGCTGCTACTTTTGGTACGAAAATACGTTCCGGAGCACTACATGACCCGCACGCAAGGACAAGGACTCGTCATTAGCATGTCATCGAACAGAGACCACAACACTTACATCCAGCCTGGGTCGCTAGCCGGTTGACAGAGTCATCACTCTCACCTTGTGAGCGGACCTGTCCACAAAGTGCAAATGAGGTGTAGGTGTTCAACGCACGGCCGTTGGAATCGACGTCAACGACGTTTATCTGGACCGATGCATGATCCTTGGAGGTAATCAGGCGGTCTAAGGCACACCCAATTCACAATCATCCCTACGCCTCATTACTGTCGGAACACTCACTGGTAGCAGCACACTTGCGGGGGACGTAGAGATCAACGAGGACACCCTGTGACAGGCTCGTAAGGCGTTCGAAGCAATATGAATCCGTCGTAAAACACATACCTGGTCGTTTTCCATTGCGAGATCAGGGAATGTCGATGGACGAGCACTTGCGTTTACTATGGATGCGTGAGAATATATTAGGTCAGAACTGTATAGATTCAGATCTCAGATTACGCGATACACGTGATTTTGCGATCGTGGCTACGCTAGGGGATCTTGTATTGCATCAACAATTGGACTAACGATACTTACATAGTATACTTGGCAACTATCTGGAAAGTGGAGGTACAGTTCTAACAACACAAGAGATATTTTCGGCAATGAAAAGGCGAAGATGCAGCATGGTAAAACAGATTTGAATGAGTGTATATATAAGTCATGTCATAAATGCGAATCATGTAGACTGGTGCAAATGCGTAAAGGAGGAACAAGAATGCAGGCATGTGAATGGGAGAACAAATGCAAAGGTTCTCAGTCATCACTTGTCCAAGTCAAAGGCAGGGTCCGTGATGAGGCAGTAAATAATGCGTGGACTTTGCAACGCGAAGTTGATGAAAGCAGATCTCGTAGGACTACATCGTGAGTTTGAGATGACAGTGATTGACATTGTAGATGGCGAGCATACGCTCGCAATTAACTGCGTCAGATGGATGTATGCGTTCAATTATATGCCGATAAGATGTATATGACGATGGCGGAAAATAGACACTGGAGTCCATATGGTCGAGACGCGACCAAGAGGCTCAGAGCGGAGTGCTGGGATTGACACCGCGTGGGAAGACGGGCATGAGATTGTGGAATGTGACTCTGCTTGGGTCGAATGGAACACGGGGAGGCGGTGTTCTTGGACAGTCTGGGAAGGGATCGGTGGTCCGGTGAACCGGAGGATGTAGCCCGGGAAGTGACTCGCCGAAGGAAGACTCATGGGCACTCCCGAGAGGATTCGAGCGCAATGATGTTTTTCTGCGTCGCACCGGTCCAGAAGCAGGCATGGTATCCGAGAAAGGATCCTCGTCGAGAGGAAGTTGAGAAAGGTCTGCGATGTCGCAGTTGATGGGACTTGGCACTTCAAGGGCAGATATCCAAGGAAGCTGTTCGAATATGGCCGTGCGTGGATAGGCATCAAAGGGACAGTCGATGCGTTGAACGTGACGACGGCGCCTGTTAGAGCGAGCAAGGAGGCGCGAGGGAGCGCGTCTCTTGTGAGATGAGCCACATGGTGTGGGTGATTTAGAGTTCTAGGGGGAGACGTGAGATGCGCAGCTGAGGAGTGGCAGGAAACGTACGAGAGCAAGGTAAGGCGGTTCGTGGAGTCGAATGGGTGACAAAAGGCGTGGCGGAGAGAAGAATGTTCTTGGATGGTGCTATAGAAAGGCCTGTGTGAGATATAGGACACAAAGGAAGGGTAAGACCACGGACGAGATCGGAGCGGGGAGGGTCTGGAGGGAGGAGGAGCGTGTGTTGAGGGGGAAGACGCGGTGAGGGAGCGATGATGGCAGGCATTTGGGGATGAGAGAAGGAACGAGACAAGTTGGAGGGTTAAAGAGAGGGATGGACCATGCTGAAAGGGGGTCAAGACGCGGATGCCGCGAGGCTACCAGCACCCAGGCATTACCGCTTTTGGACGCATGACTCCTCTCCCCGCCACTGCCACAAAAGAGACGCGCAGAATCCCATCGGCAATATTCCGCCGCCGTTCGTGTGCCATCGAGGACAATGCAACGCCAATCCCTGCGACCGTGTGCCCGTGAGAAGTGCGAGCTAAAGGCCAACGCGTATCGTCAAATCCTTTTGTCTTGCCGTTTTCGACTCGTCATTTGTCCATCATGGGCGAACAATGCGGAGCATCAATATACAATTGCTCTTCCCAACCAGATCATTGCGTGTCATCGTGAAAAACCTAATTTAGTTTTCATTGGTTTGAATGAAGGATCAAAACCTAGCGGCAGGTAATTGTCAGAGTGACTCAACGGTATCCGTCGACGAGCTGATCAACAGCACAAGCGCTTCTCCGCCACATTCACACCATAAACTCGGTTGCCATTTTATTCACCATAATGCGACCAAATTAGATGGAAAGAAAAGGGAAAGATGCGTGACAATGATGATGCAACTAAGGTGATGATACAGATACATGGACGACAATTATTTTCGACGTGTCTAGTCAATCTCCTCCATAGCCGAAGTAGACGCGGGCTCAGCTGCCGGTGCCTCCTCTGCGGCTTCTACCATTGGTTCGTCTTCGTCCACATCGAGACCCAAGCTGATCATACGATGGATACGCTTGGAAAACGACGTCGGATCGTCGAGCGAGAAGCCAGACGTGAGGAGTGCCGTCTCAAACAGGAGGTACGTCAGATCCCGGACTGACTTGTCAGCCTTGTCTTCCGCAACCTTGCGCTTCAATTCCTTGATGATAGCATTGTGGGAATTGAGCTCCAGCGTCTTCTTCGATGCCATGTACGATGACATGGACGAATCACGCAGAGCTTGAGCCTTCATGATACGCTCCTGCATTGAGGCCGTCAGCTATGCTCCGACCAAGATTGATCAAGACAAACCATGTTCGACGACCAGCCAAATTGACCAGTGACAAGCACACACGGCGAGTCCGTGATTCGGTTCGAAACGACAACCTTCTCAAC
Source organism: Leccinum uliginosum (assembly GCA_038091455.1). NCBI lineage: Eukaryota > Fungi > Basidiomycota > Agaricomycetes > Boletales > Boletaceae > Leccinum > Leccinum uliginosum. The sequence continues at coordinate 25,183 of JBBPOM010000058.1, forward strand.
CTTGTCACCCAAAGCCTCCTTGATCGTCGTGCACAGGTCGCTGAATTGAGCAGCTTCCTCCTCACGCGTCTTCTTCTCTTCCTCAGACTCCTCGAGCTCGAGACCCTCCTTCGAGACACAGACAAGTTTCTTGCCCTCAAACTCCTTGAGTTGAGTGACTGCGTACTCGTCAATGGGGTCAACCAAGAGCAAGACTTCGAAGCCCTTCTTCTTGAGGACCTCGAGGAATGGCGAGTCCTTCACGGCGGCGAGGGATTCACCCGTCAGGTAATAGATCGATTTTTGAATCTCGGGCATACGAATGATGTAGTCTAGTGTCATGACTGAGCATGGATGTTTTGCAACGCGCAAAAAAAATTACACACCCTTGAGCGAAGTCTGTTCCTCCGTGGCCTTGGTGGTGTAGAATCGCAAGAACTCAGCGAGCTTGCTGCGGTTTTGAGCGTCCTCGTGGATACCGAGCTTCAGATTCTTGCCAAAGGCTTCATAGAACTTGTTGAAGTTGTCCTTGTCCTCCGCAATCTCGCTGAAAAGGTCCATACACTTCTTGACGATGTTCTTGCGGATAACTTTGAGGATCTTGTTCTGTTGGAGAGTCTCACGCGAAATGTTGAGGGGGAGATCCTCAGAGTCAACGATACCCTTGACAAAGTTGAGATATTCAGGGATGAGGTCCTCGCAATCGTCCATGATGAACACGCGGCGGACATAGAGCTTGATGTTGTTGCGCTTCTTCTTCGACTCGAACAGATCGAAAGGAGCACTTGAAAACAATGAGTTGCAAATAATCCATCGTAACACGATCACTTACCGCTTCGGAACGAAGAGTATCGCCTTGAACTCAAGCTGACCCTCGACAGAGAAATGTTTGACTGCGAGGTGATCCTCCCAGTCATTCGTCAACGACTTGTAGAAGGCTCCGTACTCCTCAGGAGTGATATCCTGAGGGTTGCGCGTCCAGATAGGTTTCGTCTTGTTGAGCTCCTCGTTCACGGTTTCCTTCTCCTTGATCTTCTTCGTCTTCTTGTCCTTGGGCTTGTCGTCCTCATCCTCAATCTCTTCAATCTTCGACTCTTCCTCTTTCGCCTCCTCCTCTTCGTCCTCGACTTCCTATAAACGAAGATTTAGATTCGAATAAAAAAATAGATGCAAACATATGAACCTTTTCCACCTCTTTGGTCACGGCCAACTGGATGGGGTATGAGATGAACTCGGAGTGCTTCTTGACGATGTCCTTGATCTTCTTCTCCTCGAGGTACTCCGTTTGGTCCTCCTTCAGGTAAAGGCGAAGCTCAGTACCACGACCGAGGGGTGGGTTGATGGTGTCAGGGGTGATGGTGAAAGTGCCACCGGCAGCAGACTCCCAAATGTACTGCTCGTCGTCATTGTGTTTAGAAATGACCTGAACGCGTTCTGCGACTAGGTACGCCGAGTAGAAACCGACACCGAATTGACCGATCATGGAAATGTCGGCACCCGAGCTGAGTGCCTCCATGAACCCCTTTACAAAAACGTGGTCAGCACGCGAACGACGATAACGCAACTGAACAAACCTTAGTACCAGACTTGGCGATAGTGCCCAAGTTGTTGACCAGATCGGCCTTGGTCATACCGATACCGGTATCGCGGATAGAGAGGAGCTTGTTCTCCTTGTCGGGGGTGATGCGAATGTAAAGTTCCTTGCCCGAGTCAAGGACAGAAGGGTCCGTCAAGGATGCATAACGAATTTTGTCGAGGGCATCAGAGCCGTTGGAAATCAACTCGCGTAAGAAGATCTCCTTGTTGGAGTAGAACGTGTCTGATGATCGGATTAGCCGACAGGAACGATTGGTCGTCGTCGAACGCGATGCTTACTGATGATCAAGTCAAGGAGTTGGCTGATTTCAGCCTGGAAGCCAAAGCTCTCAGTTGCCATTTTGATCTAGAAAAGGGGTCAGGTGCGCGCAACCAGGAACGGACGGGATGTAGCGCTCACTGTCGAGGATGATGGGAGAAGGTTGAAATTTTGAGAGGAAGAGGTAAGAGGAGAAAACTTGCACTGCAAAAAGACGCGTCTGACCAGTCGCCTTTAAGTAGTCGGCCTTTCTGTTCGTTCGAGAAGATTCGACGAGCGATTCGGGGCCTGCACATCGGCCAGTCAATTCTGGAACATTCCATCACGCTTGCCTATTCAGGACCATAACTTAGGCTTGTCAACTAACACTAAGCTGTAGTAGTAGTTCCCGGCCGTTGTCGCGATTCGTAGATTAACCCTCGTTGCCCGCTCACCTGAGCCCTCAGTCCTTCCAGCGCTGCCCGCATCTCGTCCATCTCGTCCTTCAACTCCGCGTTCTCTTCTCGCAGTCTCGCATTCGCAGCCACAAGCTCTGACTTTTCCCCGACAATCGCTGCAATCTCTGCTTCCGGTATGCGGCGCGAAGCTTCGCACTTCCTTTGCAGCAACGCAAGCCTGGCCTCCAGCGCTTGATTCTGACGGCGGTACGCCCTGTATGTGATCAGTTGTGAGCTCGGATAGGTGACCCACGCCAAAGTACGGAAAGCCTACCGCGCTTCGTCCTCCAGTTTGTCCCGCGTCCTCTCATGGCTCTCCAAGAGAATCTCCTTCTGCCTGTATTTGCTCTTGATAAGCTCGATTTCTTCCCCTCTGGCATTGAACCTCTCAAAGTCTGCATCCCTGCTACACGTCAAGATCTCCCTTACCATCATTGAATACAGCCTCACCAAAGTTTCTGCATGCAAACGTGCTGCTCAATCTGTCGCTCGTAATCATGAAGTCGGTCGATTTTGTGCTGATTCTCCTTCTGCTGAGTCTGCAGCTCGAACACCGCCTTCGCTGCATCTGCCAGCAGTTTCCCTTGAGCCGCGAAAAGTGCCTATTCGGTTTTCAACGAATAGTACCTCTTCAGGCACAAACGAATTCTTACCCTTGCCTCCTTCTCTGCGGTACGCAATGCTGCAGCTTCTGAGACCCAGGACTTCTTCTCCTCTCGGAACTCTCTGAGCTTTTTCTGTAGTTCCGTATTCCAATCTGCATATTTGTTCTTCGCGGAAGAAGACTGTTCTCTATGCTCCTTTAGCTCTTGCTCGAGACTCTGAACCTGGGCCTTGTATTGACGCAGCTTGTTGTGCTACAAAATATTAACACTGAATCTATGACGTAGGCAGAAAGTCTTACGAGCGCTTGACGATCAGCCTCTGCGTTCTTTGAAAGAACATGATCCTGGTGAAGCCTCCCAATGTGACGCACGTTTTCTCTTGAACGCCAAAGCTCGAAGTTGAGTTCGCTCCTGAGTAAAAGTACCTCACGCTGCAAGCTCGAGATCGCCTCTGCCATGTGCGGTGGCAGTTGCGCACCTTGGCTTCCTTCCGCCGACTCGGGCGGTAGTTTATTGCTCGCTTTCGTTGGCGAGCTGCTACCGCGTGGAAACAGCAGTCCTGACCATGGCATGCTCGGGTAATCGATGTCAACTTCGAGATTTGATTTCAAAGCAACGGATGTGGTAATCATGTCCTGGAGCGATACGCGCGTTTTCACGGGTGGAAGGCTCATGTAACCTGGATGGGGTGTTGGTACCCCCGACAGATCCTCTGAAGTCATGATAATGGAGGGGAGATCTATCTTCTGCAAATCAGGAGTCAATCTGTTTCCTTCCATAGAAGAGAACTGGGACCCGAGTGTGTTGCGCAAATTGAGCATGGCACATTCGCTGACGATCTCAGAAATGCTATAATTGGACCATGGGTTGGGCTCATTAATTTCTTTGGCCCAGTCCTGCCAGATGACGCGTGGATTGACAACATATCGGCGAAGATAAAACTAAGACGCGCGGATAAGTGCCGACCAGGCGCAAAAGGAGAAAAAGGTAAGGAATCAACGTAGCATGCATACCTCCGATTTACTTCGTATGTTATCTTCATCGAGCACATCATCCCAGCTCACAACATACGGACTTTCGTATTCCCTGTCTCGCAGGTAAGCAGCTGGGCCGCGGAAAAATTGGAGGAGGTTGCAAGGGAAAAGATAATAAAGCGACGAGAAATATGTGTCCGATGGAGGTGCAGACGAAGAGGTGAACATGAGCTCCGCCCTCTCCCAACTAAGCTCGGGGCGTAGCTCAAGTGCAGCGAGTCCTCCATATTCCTCGGCTTCTTTCTCAACACCAAAGTGTCCGTCATCATCGTCCATAGAGATGGGGGGTGGAGAGCTAGGGAGCTCCTTCCAGCATATGATCCTCGCCAGGATTACAAATAACCGGGGGAGCAAATTCCTGAGTTCCTCGCATGCTTTAACTGCGAGCATTGGAAGCAGCTTGACGAGTATGCTGAGGCCAATCGTGCATATAGTCGAAGAGTTGTCCAGCAGAAGCGAATTCAAGAAACTATTCATGAGAGGGTGCTTTGCAAGGTGTGCTGCGTGCGACTGGAAATCGAATTCTGAGGTAAAACGATCAAGCAAAAGTAATAGTTGGAGACGGGACGCAGGAGCCGCAAAGGCAGCCTCCACTTGTGTCATAAAAGCCTAGACGGCATTGAGCAAGACTTTCGTGATTTCCGTAAAGCACGTACCACGGGGCAATTCAAACCAAACTTTACAATCACATCCTCCAGATTGTTCTTCCATAGATGCCTCTTGTCCCGCTGCGACTGATCAAGCCTTGTCCATTCCAATATATCATCTCCAGAACCTTCGTTGTAGGCATCCAAAAGGTGATCCATCAATCGTCTGCGGAACTCGTGCACTTTCTCAGGATGTGTGCTACCCTCGTTCTCGGCAGCGAAGATGACGAGCTGTTTGGCATGCATCACCGAGACGGTTGGTAGTCTTGGCTCTCTGAGAGCAGGACGCAGCACGAGATCAAACCAAGTTGAGATGACGGAGGTCGATGGAAGAAGCGAACGCAGGTGATAGAGGACAGCAAGAAAGACCTCTACGTGTCCAAGTGAAGTGTGGTCCACGGCATCATCGTACACGATCTGAAGCTCTTCGTGCAGTCGGGACAGCTGAACTTCTGTGGTTTCAGAGGAGACGTACCCAGCCACGAACTCGTCGGCGGCTGTGAGAACTTGTTCTCGAGAGAATTTATCCGCTGGATCTTCGAGCGCGAGTCGCAGATGGTTCAAGAGCGCCGAGGTGGACATGAAGACAGAGAAACCAATTTGGCAAGTGCTACTACATTCGACTACTGCACAACGGATCATGGGAACTTAACAACAGCTACAGCTACCGACTCTGCTATCACAACACACACAAGTTTAGTCTCGAAGTTTGACCTCCTTCGGCTCGAAAGTAATCCCAGTCCCCAATTTCTCCCATTGATCTGCACCTTCGTCCTTTTCGTATTTTTTCAAATATGATGCGCGATACTCCCTTTTAGACTCGGTGGAGATGCCCAACCTATCGTCGCGTTCCTGGACCGCCCGTTCGTCCAACTGGCCATCCCCAGTGGCACTCATCATCAGCTGAGGAGGACCAAGGGGCAAGTTGGGATATTTGTCGATAGCCCAAGTGTGTACAGCCTTTCCGTAACTTCGCTGGTAGTTGGGCATAACGTACCGTTCGACGTGATCGTTCACGATATCTAGGCTATGTAAGCTTTGCTTCACTCCCATGATCCATAAGAAAGCTCACTGGGCACAAATACTTTCGTCTAGATGATAGGGTCAGCGTGGTAGAACGTTACGAGAGAGTCAACGGCACCGACCTCAAGATAGAGCAAACCACTTTCAACTTCGTATTGGTGAGAGTGCCAGTACTTTTTTTCTTCCTCAGGGAGCGATTTGAATACCTGTCTGTCACATCAGCCATCCGACGCGTGAGAAGAGCAAGAGGCCTGCCTTCTCATCCACAATGTATTCGATACCAATCAACCTAGCATCCTTGTTTTCTGAATCGTAGATGACGCACTGCAAAAGCGTTTCAATGGATTCCATACAGCAAACGATGGTGCATATACCTGATGAAAGTCGTCCTTATGGCTGCAGAAGTGGTGAGCTTCCACATGGCGACTGCGGTCTTGACTGGAATACCGTCAGAAAAGGCCCAGCAATGTACACGACCTACGAACGCGTAGATGTGGAAGCCACAGAGATGTTTATCAATGTTCCCGATCGGAACCAACGATGCCAGGGCCTTGGAAGCAGTCTCGTATGCAGTGGAACCTTCGCAATGTTCCGCCTCGGAGCTCATGGTAATGGCGAAAGAAAAGAAAAGGAGTGCTCTCTTTTGAGAGTCGGACGCCCCTCAGGCTCTTGTGTCATCACCCCCTATTGAGAGGGGCTAGGCATGCTACGTGATAACATTGATTCAAGTGAGACAACGCGTGAACTTGCGTGTAAATCCATAATTATAGAGAGAAGAGAGAGAGAAGGATCAGCATACAGATATACGTCCGAGTCTGAAGTCTTGCTAAGAGAGCACAGTAGTATTTTGTTGGAAGTCTACGTGTGACTTCGTGACAATGTCAACCGTGACTCGGACTGCGTCATAATACCCCTCGACATGATAGAGTATGACGCAGTCACTGTATTTATTACACCAGTATATATATGAATCTATTAGCAGAGGAGAATCTGTGTCGTCTGATTCTCTTACCTCCACACAAAAGTTCACACGGTAAGGCATCTACCCAATCACAGCCCTCTCGGCAATTGCCGACCGCGTTGTTCGAAGCTGCTCGCCGTCGCGAACAACGAGCAAACTCCCTCCTCCGTCAAACATAATTTTTTAGAAAAGGTGAATCGCTGCCCTCTGTCACCTCTGTTTGCACTTCAGCACCCTAGTGTCGTTTTTTGCGGTCTATTTATGATGGATGCACTACTTGCCTCTCAGATCTCAGGCGTCGCTGACGCATATCCCAGATGTCCGCTACCATCGAGGAGGTTCATTCCGACCACTCTGAGCATGAGCACGAACACGAACACGAGGAAGATCCGACCTCCCAGGCGGCCCTCGATAAAATTCAGTCCCGCTCAGAGCGGAAAGCCCGCAAGGCCCTCCTCAGCCTTGGCCTGAAGAAAGTCCCAGGCATCACGCGCGTTACTCTCCGCAGGCCAAAAAATGTTTTGTTCGTCCTCTCCTCTCCCGATGTGTACAAGTCGCCCAACAGCGATTGTTATGTCGTCTTCGGTGAAGCAAAGGTGGGCAACCCTTTGCCCTAGCAAGAAACCGCGATGTTCACAATCACTACGTAGATCGAGGATTTGACCTCACAAGTTGCCGCACAGCAACTTGCTGCCGGTGGTGGTCCACCTGCTGGCCTTGCGAATTTGGAGTCATCTGCTGCCGCTGTGGAGGGTGATGAGGAGGAAGAAATACCTGAACTCGAGGCACCGGACGAAGATGGCCCAGTGGATGAGACCGGCGTCGACTCCAAAGACATTGAGCTCGTAATGACTCAGGTAAACTGTTCGCGGGCAAAGGCAGTACGGGTGCTGAAGGAGAGCGGAGGCGATCTGATTAATGCCAGTGAGTTCTGCTTTCTCGAGCACTGCTGTCGACATGTCTCATCATGGATTGTAGTCATGGCTGCAAGCGAGTGACCCCGTTTCTCATACTCTCTGTATCCCTATCGCACAATCCACAAACTTGCTCCAGGTCAATTTCATTAAGTTTGACTGCGTTTACGAGTGGCCAGGAGCCTGCTTTGAGGCAATGTCATCGATACCAACATCTAAGCTCTACATAGTAATTTGACCGCTCCCAGCCATCCTGGACGATTTCGATACCCCGTTTTCCTTTTTCCGGTGATCCAACAGCCAACCCTATTCCCTGCGCAGCCTCGTAGGCGAGCCTCCTGAGCTCGCCCTCGGCGAACATGTGATAATATCGATGATATATTGGAGGATCGACGACTATCCCAGAGTTCACTGGGGCGGCCCTTGCGAACTGTTTCGCGGCTTGCTTCGGTGCAGTAGCTTGTTGGGACATCACCCAGGGTACGAATACGTCTTTCCCGTCGGAAGAAGATGCATCTCCAGTGCTGTGCCCCGTCGGTATAGCTCGTCTCGACAACTCGTCTTGTTCTATAGCCCAGACGTAAATTAAGATACGACCATGGGCAGGCGAGACGCATTGAAGAAGTCGCTGCAAAGCCATACAATCAGCCATACTCAAGGTGTGGACAGACCGACGTACTTGCACCGCTAGTTTACGCCTCTCGTACGAGGCTAGGTGATGTATGGTAGCTATCGAGATAGCGTAGTCCTGCGTTGCCTCAGCGCGCTCGTCAGGGGTCTGTAACGCCACTCACGAATGCTCCAGCTCTCCAACTATTGTCCAACACGTCCCCCCAGACAACTTCGCGGACGACCGGCGCAGAACCTTCGCTTCCCGCGTTTCTGGCGATCAGTAAGAGATTCCTGCTGCGATCAAGACCGACGGTCAAGACACTTCCAGGCCGATCAGTAGGCAAGGGGAGGTATTTCCCATTACCCGTCCCGGAGTCAAGGCCGATCCATCCTGGAGGTAGATCGGTGATAAACTTGGCGATGATGGGCCATGGCTGAGTAGGCAGATTCAGTGGAGATCCTCCCTTGGAGCGAACGTCCGACCTTGTACCGCGTGGAAGAAAAATGAGTTGCGATTTGGTCATAGACCGTATGGACGTGCTGATCTTCGTACGCTTGCAGATCGCCGGCGACGGATGCTGGCGTGACGCTCTTCATTGAGGGCCTCGATTAAATCAAGATCATCACTAGCAGATGAACGGAGTCTCAGAGTATTGATCACAGCTCAACCAAACATTTATTTCGGTTCGACGACGGCGCGAAATCACACGTCAGTGAAACCCATCATCTCATCCACCACTCTACGGAATTTGCTCCCGTCGAATGCAGGAAATGGCACCAATACATTCGGATCAAAGGACCCGATCGTCTTTGGAAGATCGCTGGGCCAAGCGATGAGGACAGAGCGATGTAACAATCCTGGGGAACTCACTCCACGGATGTTGCCTTGAGATGGCCAAGACTATTCAGTTGCAGCGCGAGTTCCTCTTGATGGTTGTCCAGCAAGGTCGGGTTTGGGACTACGATCAGTGGTTTTCCAGACCTCAACACGTCGAGAATAGTGCCCGATCCTGTTACGAGTGTGAAACACGTTCGCTCCCCTTGAACGCATCCTTACCTGCATGGCTGATGACCATATCTGCGCGTTCGATGTCCTCTTGGATAGATGGTTTGAATTTCCACGCCTCGACCTCCACCCCTGCTTTCCTGGTCGTCAGCGAGTCCCGAGTGGACGCGTCGCCACCCAGGTTGAGGTCCGAATTGCCCCGCTGTAGCACTATTTGATCAAACCCTTTCGTGTGCAGTGCCTTGAGCACTGGTTCGGAGATCGCAGCTTGTACGAGTGCATCAAACTTGGTGGAGCCGACTGTGATGAAGACGAGCATGTTTGCTCGTCATAGGCTGGGAGTCACTTGTCAGTCTATGACTGGCACAGATCAGAAACTGACGATGACTCACGCAAAAAATTTCTGCGCATCCCTTTAATAACCAGTCCCACCCACAACAAGTTCATCATGGGGTACACCCTTTGCGTGATAGGTATACCATTGCCAACGAGAAATACGCCGACGCTGACCTCCTCTTTCAGGATGCGGGACGATGGGCGTCGCCATCATATCCGGTGTCGTCGCCAGTCTGCAATCCAAGGACAACACTCTTGTCTTTCCCAAGTGGGAGTCCCATACGCCCGGCACATCCACCCCGACCGCAGATTGCCCCGATCCCTCATTGCCTTCGTTTTTCATCGCCACCGTCACGAGACAGGAGAGCGCAAGAAAGCTCCAGCATACGTTTGGACTCATCGGGGGCCTCGGCTCGTCCGTCCAAGTCCTGGTCAACCAAAATCTCGCGGCCGTTCAGCGATCTAACGTTGTCATCCTATGGTGCGTTGCTCGTGCGTCCACAGCAATTTTGACTGAAACTTCCCTGGGGATACAGCTGCAAACCTCATCAAGCACAAACTATCCTCAGCGAGGATGGCATGAAAGAAGCTCTCGACGGAAAACTGCTCATCAGTATCCTCGCGGGTGTTACCATCTCCCAGTTGACTGCGTGGGTCCCTCCAAGCACCAAGGTCATCAGGGCTATGCCCAATACACCTTGTCGAGTGCGCAGCTCCCCCTGCTCGTCGTCTGTCCGACCTGACGAGCGTCATAGATCCGAGAGGGTATGACAGTCGTCAGTTCTCTCCCTGCCCACTCGAACAGCGAAGAGATGGAGCTTGACCGCTCGATCATCCTTAAAATATTCTCGTCCATCGGCCGTTGTCGGTTCCTCGAGGAAAAACATTTTGATGCTTGCACGGCTCTCTCTGGGTCGGGTCCTGCCTTTGCATGCATCTTCCTCGAAGCTATGGCAGATGGTGGCGTCATGATGGGCTTACCGAGAGCAGAAGCACTCGAGTTGGCTGCTCAAAGTGAGTTGTTAGCATCTGTTCGGTTACTAAATACCAAACATGCTTGATAGCTTTACAAGGGGCAGCACGGATGACTCTCCAAGCGGGTGCTCATCCCGCTCAGATCAAAGATTCCGTGACAAGTACGTTTCTCACATCTGATTGGGTTAGCCAGGAGACTGACATTTCTTTTAGCTCCGGGAGGATGCACTATCGCGGGGCTTCTAGCAATGGAAGATGGCAAGGTTCGGTCGACAATTGCACGCGCAATACAGATTGCGACGGAACGCGCCAGCGCACTCGGGCAACAAACAAAATAGCCTGAACATACTGTCCAATCAATTGTTCAGATGTAATATATATATCATCAAACTACAGAATGTATCCCATCTTGCTTTCGAACCCGCGTGGTACCAATTTGCAAGATCCGACATATGTCGTGGGCGATGATAACGATACGACATCACCAAAGCTCTCTTGCTCTCATAAAATGAGGGCGGACGTGTGAGTTATGCAACGCCGCCCAGAGTGTGAGAGAGCGACGGTCAGTCCAACGAAGATGATGGAGAAGTTATAATGTATTTCGACATTTCACAGTATCACCATAGTCTGTCAATTGAACCCGACTTCAGAAATAAGCACAGGATCCAAAGCGCACTTACATGAAGTACAAACGTTTAGCAGACAAGCTTGAAGAAAGCACTCGGAAGACATGTCTCCTGCGTATGAACCTCGCTGCTCTGGAGCCTGATGGCTGTCCTACAAGGAAAGCAAGCGCGGCAAAATAAAACAGGATTAGTCGAATAGACCACTTTCGATATTGCTCAAAAGAATGAGCGCCACTCCGTGTTATGGATGCGGTGAGACGCTAAAGTGAAAGAGCGTTTTCCTTTGGCCACACAGAAAAAAAGGATGACAATAATAAGATTGCGGAGGGTAATGTACAATGCCAACCTGCTGAATGTGTCAGAGCACGACCCGAAGCAGAGTGGAATGTGCTTACACAACAGATATCACCGATCTGCAAGGATAGTGTCGTGTATAAGTCAACGATGAATACGAAGTAGCTTGGCGGTACGCACAGAATTCGTGAGTATCGTCTGCTCGTTTGACCGTTTGCTGGATGAAGAAAAAAAGTGTGCGAATTCAAGGTTGACATGGGTGGACCAAACAAGGGACAAATAACATACTTTCCACGCCTCCTCGAAGTCGACTGGGAGGATGATATAACGGTTCTTGCGCACGGCTGCACATGAAAAAATGAGACCGAGACGCCTATGAACGAGTGGGGCATGCGTACCTTGTAGACCAGCGGCTTGGACGATAGAAGAAATTTCTGCGGAGGATAACCGATCAGGTCGCGACACGTCTGAAATACGATGCATTAGTTCATGGGAGAATCCCCGAGTTCACTAAGTACTGACAATCTTCGAGGTCGACATCAGGTCCAAGGTTCATCTTGCTGGTAACAGTTTGGAAAATCAGCCGTTTCTCACGGCGTGATGGAAGGGGGAACTCGATCTTTCGGTCAAGACGACCAGGACGGAGTAGGGCAGGATCAAGGGTGTCCGCACGATTTGTAGCCATGATAACCTTTTGGGCATAAAGAAATCAACTTGACGAAGAAGCGTGTCAGAAGTAGAGAGATACCTTGACATTGCTGCCTTGGTCGAAACCGTCCATTTGGTTCAATAATTCAAGAAGAATACGCTGAACCTCCCGATCTGCTCCAGTTTGTGCGTCAAAACGCTTGGTGGCGATAGCATCGATCTCGTCAATGAAGATGATAGCTGGTGCATTTTCACGCGCGAGTCGGAAGACGTCACGGACCATGCGAGGACCCTCGCCAAGGTACTTTTGTACGAATTCACTACCTACCACACGGATGAATGAAGCAGTGGTGTGATGCGCAACGGCCTTGACAAGCATGGTCTTTCCAGTTCCTATAGAGAGAATGAACAAAGGAAAACAAATAGTATATGTGCGAGATTCACCTGGCGGGCCGTATAACAACACACCGCGAGGGGGGTCGATGCCGATCTTCTTATAGAGGTCGAAGTGGGTCAGAGGTAGTTCAACTGCTTCTCTAATTTCCTGTTTCTGTGTGTCCATCCCACCGACGTCAGAATACATAACTTCCGGTTTCTCCTCCTTCGTGAGCATAGCGATAGACGAATCCGCTTCTGGTGGCAAGATATCCACAAGAGCATTGGAGTGACGATGGAGAGCGACAGAAGAGGAAGGTTTCAACAGCTCCCTGTCCAACGTGGACAAAATCCTCACGACATAGTTCGAGCCGGTCGTTGAGCCTACGATGCCGGTCTGCTGGTCGATGGCCTCTAGGAATTGGCCGATGACGAGAGGTACAGACTTGATGCGCTTGACTTCTTCCTGTGCACGGATGAGCTCGCGCTTGAGGTTAGCCTGCTCGTCTTTTATGTAGCTTTCCTGGATGTCGAGGAGCTCGAGGTGGCGAGAAAGCTTCTTGTATTTGGTGTAGAGATCCTCTTCCTGGAGCTCTTTGTGGAGGGTAGCCTTTTCGGCGACGACCGACTCGAAAGTCGGCTCCTGGAGGATATATGCGTATCGTGTGCGAGTGAGACACGACTGACAGAGACTCACTTCCTTCTGGATTTCCTTTCCAACGTCCTGCATGGTGATCTCTGCTGAGAACTCATACGCGCGTATGACGCGTAATCATCCTAGTGCTGGGAAACTCTTTCCATTTTCGTTTCCCTGATTTCTGACGTTGCAGGCGCTCGACAATGCAAACGGCCATGTCGCACGTCGTCGCTGCCCTCGACCAGCCCTCGAACTACAAGGACTCGCAAAGCAGACTGGAGAGGTCCAAGCAACAGGACTTCCTCTCCAAGTCGACGACCCTATACGTGCGTTGCATGGCCTCGAGCTTGCCTCCGGGTGGGCTGACATACCCTAGATCGGTAACTTGAGTTTTTATACAACAGAAGAACAGATATATGAGCTATTCAGTAAGTGTGCCAGTCCGGAAGATGGTGGCGGTATCAAGCGCATCATTATGGGACTCGACCGCAACACACGGTACCGTATTTACTTCGCTGCTTCGCTTCTTAGATCTGCTTATACATCACCATTCGTGAAGAACGCCCTGCGGATTCTGCTTCGTAGAATATTACACACACGCTGAAGCTCTCGCGAGTATGAAGCACGTCAGCGGTACAAAACTCGATGAACGTATCATCCGTTGCGATCTCGACCTGGGGTACAAGGAGGGACGTCAATTCGGTCGGGGAAAGAGTGGTGGCCAGGTTCGAGACGAGCATAGGCAAGATTATGATCCAGGCCGCGGAGGCTGGGGTGCCCAGGCGCAACTCGAGAGAAGAAGAGAGGTCGAAGAACGCTACGCCGACGTGCAGGAGGGTGTGGCCATTTCCAGCGGTGGAGGGGAGTGGAAAGAGCCCGAAGCCAAGTCAAATCTCAAGCGCGCTCGTTCTCCACAAGATGAAGAGGACAATGATGCACGAGCAGTTCGTGGCATGTTATTATTTCCTTCCTGCGCTGACCAACATCTCAGGTTCGTGCTCGAGTCGAGGACACTGAGGGTGAGAGGATGTAAAACGGTATTCTATGCTCTAGTTTATACAACGTTAATGTAGCACCCAATATGGACTTCCAATTAGCAGCCGTATTGACTATGTTTGACGCCCAACGAAAGCTCATGGAATCATCGGACTACGCAAGCTCGTACTTGGAATTTTGTACCAAATCTGTCAACCTGAAAGAGTGTCTGGTGAATACGCCGAGCTATGTGATAGGAATCAGATATGGATGAGGTCCGGATCAGGTATCTGGAATAAAGAGAGAACTCGTCTCCCTGTCTTCTGGACAGTGAACATCACACTCGAGACCGTGCTGGGTGATATCACTCACAAGTTGACTTTATAAATCTCAGGTTTGTCCCCCAACGCATCGATATTATGACGTTCAAGGAAGTCCTTCACGCATTCCGCGGAGGCTTTCGGAGGAAAGCCCCATGCGCAAACTTGTCTGCCATTGCTCATGGTACCAGAAGAAATGAGGTTGGGTAAGGACCCTCGCTCGAAAGCTGCCTTTCGCCCTTTGACACCTCTCAGGTTTTGGATTGTCGAAGGCTCAGGGCATGGGATTGCTGTGACGGGATTCCCTCCTACGGTCACGTTTGCAAGTTTAGCAATGTTCATCTTCAGAAAGTCCGGATGAGAGAGCTTGATGTAGGCTCGGCGTGTTGGTAAGAAACGGAAGAGCTGTAATTGGACTAGCAGGCGTAAGAACGTGCGTAGCAAAGCCAGCCTACTCACCATCTTCAACGCCGACGAGTCGTTCGCGTCCAAGAGCTCTCTCTATGTCGGCAGGCAGAGTTGTCCGGGGTAGATTCCCGAGCAATATGTGTCGCCTGGTTTCGGCTGTCATACGCATTCTTCGTTGCTCTAGACAACAAATAAAGTGACTTACTACTGGCCATTCCAGCAGGAGGTCTAGCTGCTCGACATGCAGCGCTTGCGGTGAACATTCCCGGATGACGGTAGGCCGCGAGAGAGCAAAGGCATGTGTAGTCATGTGATCCGTCGTATTACCCTTTTACCGCCACTGCCAGTGCGATGTCCTCAAGGCCTGACCACCGAAGACGAGAACGGAGCTGGGAGCGTGAAGACCGAGACAGGGAACGCGATAGGGACAGGGATAAAGACCGCTACTCAAGAAGCGCGCGGGCAGGTGGACATCGCGAAGCTGGACGCAGACGTGATAGCCGTTCACGAAGTCCTCCTCGGAGAGGTGTGTTACCTCTATCCTATATCAAACGTATCTCATTTTCGAACAGACAGGCGCGACCACGACAGGGATCGAGACTACAAGAGCTCGCGGAAAGACGACAGACGTGATTACGAGCGAGATCGTGATGACCGCAGATCGGATAGAAAAGAGGAAAGAAAGAGTGAACGGAAACCCGAGAAAAAAGATGAAAGGCGTGGCCATCACACGCCAGAACGACTTACCTCCAGGGTTAAGGATGGTCGCAGCAACGAACCTTCGCGACACGGTGAACCACAACGCACACCAGAGGTCCAGTCCACGGTTCGTACGGAACCACCATCATGTGAGTGATTTCCTGTTCACCAGTAATAAACAATAAATCTTGCATACCAGATACTTTTCCTGCCCCAACTCCCTCTAAACCAGTTCTAGATCCTGATACCGCGGCGGAGGAAGGGGAGGAGATGGATGTCACCACGGTTGAGGAGGAATCTATGGTGGCCATGATGGGTCTCTCGGGCTTTGGTTCTACCAAAGTACGAATACCTTTCCCCACTCCCTTACCCGCTAATATCCATACCTCACAGGGCAAGCGTGTTGATGGAAACCAAGAAGGTACAACCAATGTCAAGAAAATACGAACTTGGCGCCAATACATGAACAGGTGTGTCTTGTGCCTTTGTCTCGCTGAAAGTAACTTGTCTAACTTATTTTCATGACAGACGTGGTGGATTCAACAGGTATTTTCGCTTCTGTTTGTTTTACTGCTAGCTCATACTGTTGATGTAAGGCCATTGGACAAGATCAAGTAGCCTTTTGCTACTGAATCATGCGTTCATGGTTCACGAAGTTCTTTTAAATACATTTTCTTTAGTGAAGCATCAGTTTGCGAACACTGATCAAATGTTGGTTCGGTCACATTTGCCAACGTCCAGTTCGCGTTGAAAACACATTCGGACTGTATACTTGATAGAATAGCGTTGGCTATCTAGTCAGATCCACTGCCATCTGGATCAGCGACGTTTCAATCCCGTGATGGTATGAGCCCATCTGCCTCAACCATTCAAGTTGTCCCGATGACTCGGAGTCGGCATTATGCCAGTGCTATCGCTATCTTTTGACAGTTGCAGGGTGTCAAAAGACGCGGGATGCACAGCTCTACTCCGATAAATCAGTCATGTACGAGCGGGAATATCATCGGAGGGAGCTGAATGGAAAGACAAGAAAATCCATAGCCCCGGAAGTGCGATATCGCTCCCAGCAAGACGGTCTCACTTGTTCTCACAGACGGTGATTTTTGCATCGACATGCGTATTTTGCTGTTCGGATCCTAAGTTATCTAACGTCCAGAATAGTAGTAGCAACGATACCTAAGGCCCGCCTACGACTAGGTCGCCCCTGCGATCTGTGTACAACTTGATGTGGTTTGAGCTTACCCACTCGTGTCATACGCGCAAGTTCATACATATCTATCTGGAACATCTGTATCAACAACCAATGTACTCGTGTTAATACATTGCCAGTACGGATGGAAAGCAAGTTCATAACTCAGACAGAACAAGATTACACGAAGAATGACAAGTAGAGAGTGGAACTGAGACCATACTGCACCACCGGCTCCAACCCCACGCTTAGAACCCATGCAACTTGATAGTGTTCCTCGGAATACCCTCTTCGACGAGGAAGTTCGCGATTTTGACCCTCTGATCTCCTTGCAGCTGGATGACTTGGCCCATTTCCTCGTCGTCAACAAGATTACCATTGCAAGCAAACTCCTACAGCAATTTGATAAGCCAAAAATCAAACATGAAAGCGAGTGGAAAACCTTCTTGAAGGCTTTGAGAAGTTTCTTGGGATCGTATTCTACACGAGGATGAGAATCCGCATCGCAACGAATCAACAGGCAAAGACTCACCCTTGGGAAGACCTTGCAAGGTAGTCAAAGTCTTTCTTCCGTTCCTCTGTTGAATGCGAATGTGAAGGTAATTCTGAGTAGAGCCAACGTCCTGGTTGCCGCCGAGGGGATCGCCGCCCTCATCAGCGAAAGGATCTGGCAGGGAGGCTGTCGTGAGACACAATGTCGAGAGTGATGGATCCGTCGATAGACCCACCGAAAGAGTTGAGGTTCTGTACGTTCATGCGATGATGGGGGACGGATAGATCTTGGACGGATGTAGATGTGTGAAGTCTGAAGGAGAGAGTGACGCTGACTGAGACTGATCCGACGAATTTTAATGTTGTGGTTGTGATTAGTCAGCAACTGGACAATTGACCATGACAATCACTGAAGGTAAGAAAAAGAAACCACCAACGTTTCATTATTTGCCAAAGAATCGAGGTCAGTAACGTACAAGTATGTCCAACGGCAACGCTGACTCCATCCCAGCCAAACGACTCAAGAAATCGTGGGTCGACGATCGCAAGATACGAGGCAAATGGAAGGCGCAGAAGAGGAGGGAAGGTATAATAAAGCAGACCAGTGAACCAAAAAATGACATCGCCGACCATGAACATGAACATGAGGAAGCCAATGCCGACTCTGCGTCCGATACATCTCTACCCTGTCTGGACAAAGCTACACCTTCTCATGATAAACCGTCATTGCGCGACCTCAGGAAAATCGCTTACGCCCCCAATCCCCCAAACCGTCAAAACCCCGGTCGTCCGCACCCCAAAGGAGTTCCAGCTCACTCTCATACCGGTCGTGGTGGGAACGTTACACATAGACGCGAAAAAGTCCAGCCGGATATGAAGCTACGGATGAATGTCTTACTGGAGAAGATCAAGCGCGACCTCTCTTAGCGATCGCCATCTCGTACGTCTCTCCCTTTGCCTTACAAGTTTGTTACCTTGACGGGTCCGCGATTCTGTGTAGGGGACTTTTCGAAACGCCTCACCTCATCTCTTACAACATCTCATTCCTTGTTCTCTTTATCATCTGCCTCGTCAATCACCATCTTTTGCTCTTCAACTCCTCCAGACTGGTCTCCGCTTCCTCTCACGAACCTGGACTCCAGCGTTTCCATGAATGGACGTGACCCGACAGTTGTTACGGAAGTGATTGCAGTCGGGTGATCACTCATATGTCCAGGGCTCGGATCGTCGAGTTCGTCTACGAGCCCTATCGCTCGTTGTGATATCGGTTCATCGAGAGAGTCTATGTTTCCGCCCATCTCCATCACAGCTAGTGCCAATGGCGATGGCGGAGGGCTTTGTGATTTAGAACGTCGTGCATCATCATGCAGGAAGGGGATAGGCGAAAACATTGGGGTTGTAGGTGTAGATTGTGATGGGCCAGTTAGGAATGTACCCATCGAGAGCCCGTTTTGGGGTAACTCTGCTGAGAATGCATCCCACGTTGATGTGACGAGAAGCGATTTCTCTAATGCGCGGAGATATTTGCCAATAAATTGGTAGTGTTGCTTTGGATAAACACAAAGCTCACACACCCGCTGGATGGTGAATGGCGGGTTGCTGGGTGACTATTATAAGCGCATGATCAGGCTGACGCTGTCCAACGCACTCTTCGAATTCATGGAGTTGTTGGAAGATGCGATTCTTCATCTCGTTTGCTTCATCCTGATTCATACGTGCTTTGGGTGTTTCGTGAGGGTTCAGTTCGTTGGGTTTGCGAGCAGGAAATGCAGGGAGTCTCAAATTCCCTAAGTTGTCTACCACCCCTGTAGCGGGCCTTGGAGGCTCCTCGTGCTGACCACCGTCGGTGAGGAATATTGCGATATTCTAAAAGATGCCGGACATGAACACCTGGAAAACAAGAATCCGTTGCGACCCACCTGACCGACCTTGTACTTGATTATCTCTCGGAGAAGCTGCCAATCCGTGCTATATGGTAATCAGACTGGAGTGTGAGCGATGATTCTGAGAGGACTCACTTTGGTTTGAGAGTGTCAGTAGACGCAATGTGTTCTAGGTCTGACTGATACTCTGCTCGTAATCTGTAAGCCAGGTTCGCAGGCGGACACACTGTGCTATACCTGGACGCCATTCAAAGCCTTCCGACAGATCGTAGAGATTTTCGGTCGTGGATGTCATAGTCTATTGGCATAATATCTCGATGGCCCATTTTCAAACTCCTATCCAGATGCCATTCCAAACTTTGTCCCTGACTAGGGCTGCCTGGTGGGTATTTCGGTCAACGTTCACCTCCGACCTTATGTACATGCCAGCGAAGCATGCCATGCTCTGGAAGATCCCGGGGTGGACTGAGCATCAGGCAAATGGCTGGCACCCCACCTTCAGAAGCGCCCACCATGTCAGGCAATCTCTCGCGCAACAATACGAGGAGAACCAACAACAAGAGGCGCCTCAGGCTCCTCATGTCCTACCTCCCCGACTGGTGTGTTCATGTTCATTGAACAGTGACCCATCTTTGTATGGATGCTAATAGGTCTGTAGGCTCTTGACACTAGTCCTGGCGTAAGTCTCTCGCTCGGCGGGGATAACTTTCCTCGCGCTCAAAGTTCATCGTAGAGCCATTTTTCTTGCTTTGAACATTGTACATGGTTTCAGAAGAGAATTTTCCGTCAACGATGAGACGTGGGTGGTAGTCCAGCTACAGAGCTCAGCAGTTATTGACCGTTTCACTTAGAATCCGTTTCCCGTAAGTTTCGTTCACATTTTCATCTATGCCAATACCGACATCCGACGAACAGCTACGCTGTTCACGAACGTGTGCCGGTTCGTACAATGTTCATATCCAGTACCTTTTTCTCAAGTATTTCCAGGATGTTGCTCTCTATTGTATCGCTATAGCGTCTCCTTTGGTTATCCAGCTTGTCGTCAACTTGATCACTGTCCGATCTTTTTGGGACTATCATTGCAGTGCTCTCGGATGTTCGCTCAGCTCTTTTCTTCTCCATGCCACTTGTATTAAATGATGCACCATTCCAGTGATTCTTGGCTTGGCTATCACCGGTTCCATCACACAATTCTCCAAGATTACCGTCGGTCGCCCTCGTCCAGGTTTGGTTTTGGATAAAGGTCAAGGTTTCCGGTGCTGATCATTGAGGTTGTGCGTGATCTGCAGATCTCCTTTCTCGTTGCATTCCGATATCCGGATCGGAGGATCCAACCTACGGACTCTCAACCGATGCCATTTGTACACAGACAAACCAGTCGATCATGAACGATGGGTGGCGCAGCTTCCCCAGTGGTCACTCCAGCTGTAGGCCTTTCCGGTCTTACTCTCCCGATGAAGGCTGAGCATCATTCACGTAGTGTCTTTTGCTGGTTTGGGATTTCTTACATTTTATCTTGCGGGGAAGTTGCACCTATTCGATACTAAGGGCTATGCGGTGAGTGTTATCAAATCGCCGTTAGAGTGCAAATGCTGAAAATAAGATTTACCAGCCCAAGGCTTGGATATCCGTAACCCCATTGGCTGCTGCGACTCTTGTAGCTATTTCTCGTACGATGGATTACAGACGTAAGTTGCTTCCGAATTCCTGACACCTCATGTTCAACGTCGTTGCACACTAGATCACTGGGAAGACGTTGTTAGCGGATCCCTCCTGGGGTTCGCTGTCGCATATTTTGCCTATCGGCAATATTTCCCTTCACTCGCTTCTCACATGTCGCATCGACCATATTCCCCTCGTGTTCCACACGATGAGGTCGTCCTCCCTTCGACGGCGCAAGATGCACAGCGTTTCCGCGACAATGATCAAAGCGAGTATGTGGAGCTTGTTGGCAACTCCGGCCCAAGCGCGTCGAAGGGTAATATGGAGGGCATCCGAGAGTCGTTTGAGCTACCTATCGCTTGACTCATCGACATGGATAACAACGCATAGCTGGGACTTTCGTTTCTTGTAAAATAAGCCTCTTTGAAATACCGGATTTTCTAATTATGAGATTCTCTGGTTCTTTGATACATACCCTCGCAACTCGTATGGACACTTGCAAGTATCCATACGATTGGCAATGCATGCGCATTTGCATTTTCTAAATTACAGTTCTGTACCAACCCCGAACAAACCCGATTCCCGACCTCATACTCGCCAGTCGCACTCCGAGTCTCCGATACCAACCCGTCTTCTTTTTTTTAAATGTCCAATCGAGTGATTAACTTCGGTGCAGGGCCTTCCGCCTTGCCAGAGGAAGTCCTCACCGAAGCCTGCAAAGGCTTGCTCAACTTCCAAAACACCGGTATCGGTATCGCAGAGATATCACACCGTTCAGCAGAGTTCGAAAGATTCATCCGGGAAGTCGAGGAGAACACAAGAATGCTCCTCCAGCTCCCTCGGAACTACAAAGTCCTCTTTGCCCAGGGCGGCGGAACTGCCCAATTTTCTGCGGTCGTCTTGAACATGCTGGCAAGGTATCGAAGCCGGGGCGGCGCGACACTGAAGCCCTCGATGGACTACATTGTCACCGGTTCTTGGAGCGAAAAGGCGATGAAGGAGGCGAAGAAGCTCGGGGTAGGGGACGTCAATGTCGTGGTCAACACGCAGACAATTTCCGAGGATGGGAGGAAGATTTTTAACCATGTTCCCGATCGCGACAACTACCAGGACAAGTTCTCGCATGATCCAGCTCTCATCTACTATTGCGTCAACGAGACTGTCGACGGTGTCGAGTTCGACGATGATCTCACAAGCCCCACTTCATTCCCGTTCGACAGTCTCTCTGATGGGGCTCCGCTCGTTGCAGATTACTCCTCCACGTTCATGTCTCGACCTATCCCATATATCGAAAAGCATGCAGTCATCTATGCTGGGGCGCAAAAGAACATTGGACCTGCCGGGCTGACGATCATCATCGTCAGAGACGAATGGGCGAACGTATCGGACAGTAGCATTCCGACATGTTTATCATACAAGACCTTGGTGGATAGTCGCAGCTTGAACAACACCCCTCCAGTCCTATCGATATATATCACAGGTCTGGTGCTTCAGCGAATGTTGAAGATGGGGGAACAGAATGGACGACACAAGGAAAAGGCTCTCGAGTATTATGGGGAATGCACTGCTAGAAAAGCTTCAAAGGTATATGCAGCCTTGAAGGAAGGAGAAGTCCGGGGAGTTTTCAAGGGCAAGGTGCTGGCGGGCTCAGGAAGCAAGATGAACGTCGTCTTTGACATAGTCGGCGGAGAAAGTAGGTTGAAGGAGTTCGTGTCAGGTGCGGAACAGAGAGGAATGAAAGGGATCAAAGGCCATCGGTGAGCACCTCGCCTCGCCATATTGATCGTTGACTGTCGATAACAAAAAATACACTCTAGGTCCGTCGGAGGCGTCCGCATTTCCCTTTACAATGCAGTAACGGAAGAACAGGTGGACAGACTGGTTCAGTATATGACTGAATTCGCATAAGATCATAGATGGTGTTTTAACTCTAGAGCCTGCGACAAATGTCCGACTACCGATACCATGTCAAAAGCATACATTCCATCTATGCAGCTAGCATAGCCAAGTCACTTTGCCGGAGTGGTTAACGGGATCGCCTGCTATCAGCACAGCGGTTGGGCTTTGCCCGCGAGTGTTCGAATCGCTCAGGTGACGTGTTTTTTATGTCACATTCTGATACTGACCACAGGTAGATACCCTTGATACAGCCTAACATTTTCTTTGTTTCAGAACATTATTTTTGGTCATTTTGCGCAACTTGCTATCTGGCCTTTCGCATCAGGTTTCGGTTTGAACTTCGCGTGGAGATCGGATACTCCATGTCATGTAAGGCTTCTTAAATAGGATATTATGTGCCCCATGGCTGAGTTGGTTACAGCGTCCGACTGTTACGCAAGGTGCATCGGAAGGTCGTGAGTTCGAGCCTCACTGGGGCAGTATTTTTTTTTGGTTATCCTTGTTACTATTCTCTCAACAGGGACGGAGGATTCAAAGAGGTCACATCTGGAGAATACCTGGTGCTGTAACTATGGTTCCTTCCCTCTACATTCATTATATACATAATTGCTTTATGCTAAAATTGCAACGGATGGGAGTCTGGACTGCGGAAACTGGACAAAAAATACTGCCCCAGTGAGGCTCGAACTCACGACCTTCCGATGCACCTTGCGTAACAGTCGGACGCTGTAACCAACTCAGCCATGGGGCACACTTTGTTCCGCCATCGCGGACAATATATAGCTATGAGCAAGGTTGAAGTTAACTTTCTGTTAGTCGTTTTGTCCTAAGAACAACTACCGGCGCCCTTTATTTTTTTTGGTGCTGGGCATTTCAGCCTCAACAACATCGTCGTCCCGATCCTTGTCATCTCGCCCACCACCATCCCGCCTCCGTTTTTTCCCGTTTGACTTCGCTTCCTCTTTCAACTCGTTCACAGCCAACCGTCCGGCCTCATCTACCCGCTCTTTCAGGAGCATTACCTCTTCTTTACTGGTCGGGAATAATTCGAGCTTCTTCCCGATGACCTGTTCTATGCGCTGCAATAGTTCGACATCGTATTGTGTTACTATCGTGATTGATTTTCCAGCACGTCCAGCACGGGCTGTTCGTCCGACACGATGAATATAATCTTTTGAATGGGTGGGGATGTCGAAGTTGATCACCACGTCCACGGATGGTATGTCAAGACCACTATCCAGCTATCAGCTTGTTAAGAGGTGATCGTGTTGCAGTGTGCATACCGACTGGCAATGTCAGTTGCCACTAAAACCTTACGGCCACCTGCTTTGAATTTGTTGAGTGCACCTAATCGCTGGCTTTGACTGAGTTGTCCATGAAGGGGAACGGCTGGGAACCCAAGAGTGCGAAGTACGATAGATAATCTACAGGGTGGTTAGCCGTAAGTGATGCTTGGACGCTGTGTACGTACCTTTGAGCGTCATGAACCGTCCTGGTAAAGACGATGATCGAATTCGAGGCCAGCTCGTTTGCCAAATGTATTAAGTGGACATCCTTTTGTATTAACGGAACAAAGATGTAATATTGTAACAGTGTTGACACGGTCTGATACCTGAGGGTGAGCGTTAATGACGTAGCGGAGAAATGAAATAAGAATGGTTTGTTCACTTCGACGAGACCTCGACTCGGACAGGATTTGATAAACTGGCCCTTTGCAGTTTCGCAACCTTCGTGGTCATCGTCGCGGAGAAGAGATATGTAGTCCGCTCCTTTGGTATCACCTTGAGGATCTGGTCGATTTCGGCACCGAAGTCCATGTCCAAGAGGCGATCGGCTTCGTCCATTACCTTCACCGTGCATTAATAAGTCAGCGTACGGTCACTGGGCAGGTGAAGGGTGCCTACCAGAAACTTCAGACTCCTCAAACTAAACCCTTTGGTGCTTTGGAGATGGTCATTCAGGCGGCCAGGAGTCGCGACAATGATATGCGGGCGCTTCGCGAGCGCGACAGCCTGGGGCATCTTGTCCACTCCCCCAATCAAAACTAAACAGCGGACTCCCATGGCTGCCCCGAGAGATTCAAATTGTTGTGATATCTGGTAAGCGAGCTCACGCGTGGGTGCTAGCACACAAGCAAAGAGTCCTTTTGGTTCCTCCCATAGTTTCTGCAGGATAGGCAGAGCGAATGCAGCAGTTTTGCCTGATCCCGTTTCTGCGACACCGATAATATCACGACCTTCGAGCGCATAGGGAAGGACTTGTTGTTGAATTTCGGTCGGTGTCTTGAAGTTGACCTGGTCGAGCGCCTGAAGAAGAGGTTCGATCAGGCCAAGGTCTCTGAAAGTTTTTGTATTCGACGTGCTGGCTTCGTCTGGCGTTTGCATCTGAGACTTGTGGAAGATATCTCGAAACAGAGTGATGTTATGTTTTTTCCACGCGTCCGATCCGACAGTCCTTAGCACCGGCCAGACAACCGGACTGTCACTGCAAGCATCTTGTTCACAATGTCAAGCCAGCATGTCCTCGTGACATTCGCTGCACCTCCTTCCTTCCAGTCCTCTGATAGCTGTAAGCAAGTGATCGCCGCTTTACGCTCACAGTTACCCTTGCGCAACATTCACTGGAGGCCTGCTTCTCGACCCAGCATACGTACCATACAAGAGTTAGAAGTATCCTTGGTTGCTCTTGACTCCCTCCGGGACGAACTTACCTCTCAAGTTCCTCTTACTCTCCTCGAAAAACCCCTCTTGAATTTGTATGTGGTTGCATGTGAAGTAAGTGAACTTGTGTTCCGGCTTACTTTTATCATCTACGTCGTCCTGTAGGATAATGAAGCCTACAAAACAACTGTCAAGAAGCAGATTAAAGACTGGCAGCTATCCGTCCTGCCAAGGAAGCATCAGGAATGGCTTATCGTGCACGTCGTGCGTCCAGACACCAAAGTAATGGACCGAAAGTTCTTCAACATGAAGAGCTCTGTGTTGGACAAAATCAAAGCTGATTTCAATGTTGACAAGCGCGACAGGTAATGCCTATGTTAGTCTAATTTGCGGTAGTTGTATACGATACATATAGGTGTGTGCAGCTCGCTTGGTCTTCCGGCGAGCAGAGTCCTGCTATCTGGGTCGACCTCATATGCAAGATCAAGGACGGGCTGCTTCTTTCCCTAGATAATGCTGTTTTCTCAAAGGAAGAGGAACTAAAACGTTCAGAGGGTCAGCGTCACATGCCGGGATGGAACTTTTGCACATATTTTATACTGAAGGTAAGCCCACAAGCATGTCAACCGTCACGACGACCCAGAAAGAAAGTTCGTCCCAGGAAACTATGGCGACCTCGTACGAAGGCATCAACCTCTTTGAGGATGCGTTACAACAGTACAACGAACTTGAAGCCGCTTTCATGCAGGTTCTGAGGGAGAAAAACATGTCATGGTTCGGAAGTCTTATCCACCCGGTACCTAATGACGACTCTATGTCATTACTATCTACCTCCAAGAAGCATTATCGCGACCTCATTCTCGCAAATACAATCTCCGTCTTCGACTTACGAGTATACATCCTTTCAAGGCAGTCCGCGTTGTTGAGCAAGTTGCGCCAGCCGTCGGAGATTTGTTGGAAAACTTTCACGTTTCTGACTACATTTGGGAAGCATCTGAGGGAAGTCGAGGTTGGGGAGTTTATCTGTATTTAATAATAACATGCTCATGAGATTTTTTAGCCCTCGCTTCCCAAGTTTTTCATCGAATCTTGGACCTTCTCTTCTGCTCTCAGCGTTCTGGACCAATGCGATTCATGGGCTTCTTCGTGGCCAGAGATGGATGCTCCGACCCTTGCACGTTACACAGCAAGGAAAGGAGAATTGATTGAACTCGCCAAGAGCCAGGTGCGTACTTAGGTCGGCTATGACCCATTACAATGCTGAGCAAAGGACCAGCTTGATATAATTGGTATTAAGAAGGGACATTTACCCTCAGAGCCACCGTTTTCCTTGGCCGTACCCCCATCAGTTGTTTCGAATCTACCCATTACACCCAACGATGAGCCTTCAGACTATTCTATCAGCAAGCGCGAGATTATATCCGCTATCAAAGACAAGGAAGTCTTTTACGATTTGTACACCACCATTTGCAATCGCGCAATTGACATGTACGTGAAAGCTGGGAGACGAAAATTCGCGCTCAAAATACACGGTAGCCTAGCCGTCCTTGACGCGTAAGCTCACAATTCTGATTCATGTGTTTTGACACACTCAGTGCGTGTTGCAGGTACCGCGGAAGGCTTTCCAACGCGCTTACTATATTTTCGTCTCTTCCGGCACACTATGCTCCTCACAGATGGGCATCCTTGGAATCATTGATGCTTTCACGTGCGATCGACACACATGCTGCGTTGGGAAAGCCGCGCGACCGCGAGTGGATCCATATTCTTCTTGCGTTCCTCAAGACGTGTGTAAATGACAGAAGTACGGAGCTGGTTATGTCCGACAATGACATCACAGGATACATCTCTGGGCTCATAAGCCTTCTCCGAGAGGCAGCTGAGAAACTTGATTCGGGTATTTGCACTGCCTGCGTTGCATGTTCACGACGTCGCTGAGCGGGCCATTTTAGATCTTATACATCCTGATCATCCTGTCATATCGATTAGCATTGCGAGTAATGCCAGCTCTAGCGAAGAGGAAGACACTCTTTCCCTAGAAGCAACCATTCAAAACAGATTGCCATGCGTATGGACTTCGTGGAACTCGCGTGCTGACTATTGACTTCTTTTCTTCAGGACGTCGTCATCGACGAAGTCAGCGTAACCCTCACAGGACAAGATGTCAATCGTCTGAAGTTTGCGGCACAGATTGACAAGCTCTCCCCTGGGAACAATTATTTGACATTGCATTGCGCTGTAGGTCACTCTACAGTCGATTTCTTGCTTGTATTCGCTTATTCACGGACCTGATAGACAGCATGTTCCGGTGTGTTTGCCCTCGATAGTAGCGAAATCCAAATGTCTCGACTCCGGCTTCAATGGGGCCACAAAACATCACCAACTACTATTCCCATGAAGGGACCGGCATTAGTTCGACTCCCACGCGATTTTCGAGGGTTGGATGTCCAGCTGCGTCAGTCGCATAAGGGTAGGAACGCATCTGGTTTCCCTTCATTAATCCTTACATCACATTCCAAACAGTTGATCTCGGGGAAACTTCGCAGATGTTGTTGGTGTTGTCCACTGGACGGAATGACATCTCCATGGCGACTATAAAGTTGTCGGCACCCGGAGGAGTTAACTTCGACTACGCGAATGCTCGAGTGCAAGATATAGGTCAGCAGTAGCCTGCTCTTGTTTGATGACTGGTATAATTTCATGTTTGGTCTGATTATAGCATGGAAATTCGACTCCTCTGAAAATGATATCAGAATTTCTGACATTCCCAAAGACACTGAAATAGTCATGTCGATTCCCCATACGGATGCTTCGAGGTTTAGCTCAATGGTACGTCAGGAACATGTCCCCCGTGGCTCACCCTCGATATATTCCACCCCTAGAAAGTCGATGTCAAAGTAACCTATAGCACGATCCCACAACCGACGATTACACGCATACTGAATAATTCAAGCATCGTCAACGTCTCGCTTCCTATGATAGTTAACGTGGAAGATTTTTTCCGTGGAAAAAGGTACCGTTTAATGACCACGGACACAGATCCCCACACTCAAGTGACGTCTTTCACAGACTGTTTTCGAAATTCACCTTATCCACCTCTATCCATCAACACGTTCGGCTGTTCTCAGTTGACCTGCAAGGGCCATCCCATGGTCTTGATGGAGTCAAGATCACGAATTATCTTTCGAGTCATCCCATGATGGTGAGTCAAGCCTTGGAGTGGTGCCCACGACAGTACCGACCCATCGGTAGACAGTTACTCCCGAACATCCTGTCAACTATGTATTCTCCATCGAATCTGAACGTGGACCAGGTGCACAACGAATATTTCCGAATTTCTGTTTTTAGCTGAACACCATCCTTGAAGTTCTAGAACCTCTCCACCTCGTCGTCAAGTACCGCATGTTCCGCGAAGGTACTTTTTCCAAAAATAAACAACTGATCATCAATTAATCAGTGAAACGGGCAGAGATGGTGGCGCTGATACAGGAAATAATCGACGACATTCGTGCCCAGACTTCGCACGACGTTTCACAGGGCCGGGATCTAGCGGAGAATGTCATCCAGTACCTGGAGGGTAATACTGCATGGGTCGAGCTGTACAGCGTCACTGGAGAACTTCTAATACCGAGTACACTGGAAGTCCACGAGGGACTCGAAGAGTTGTTCGCTTCTTTACAGCAGGTATTTTACAATTTTTTTCTTCCTGATACGGCTCGCATCTGATCATTACATTATTTTTGCTGTGTCTTCCAGAAGCTAGCGCATGGCAGACCGCCCACGGAGCTATCATGTCCATGGAGGGAAATCAAGATCCCAGTGGATATTCCACGGATGAATGTCAGTCAAGAAGTCATAGTCTCGCACGCTGGCTGATGCCGCGTTCCATTCTAGATTACTGCTGCTACACGGATCAGAATTCACCCGTCTGAAAGCGATGTTCACGCAGAGCAGCTGGCTCCCATCTATGCTGGGCAGCCGATCTCTGGAACCTTGTCTATCCAAACGTCTCTGCATTGGTCAGATCCAGAGAGCAAGCAACAAAAGCACATTCTGCGCTACGATATCGAGGAACGCATCAAAGATTGGCTTGTGTGTGGTCGAAAGCGAGGCGAGTTCGTTGCTCGAGTGAGTACAATGAACGTGATCGATGCAGTGACGCCATATGCATCATTAACAAATCCACAGGACGACGAGACTTTCAGTGTCCCCTTGACTTTGATAGCTCTACATCATGGAGAATTGAGCCTGCCCAAAATTTTCGTCAGGCCAATACTCCACGCAGGCGATGGCATGGCAGAAAATGTGTTGCCCTATACGGACACACATCAAGCTCACGGAGCGGAAACGGTCCTAGTGCTGCCGAGAGGTGGAAGGAACACGTTCGTGGTGGGTATGGGGTTACTGGACGAATGAGTACATGACAATGTATAGCCATAATACTACTTTGAATTTTCGGGTTTACCCTCCGTGTACCCGAACCAGATGCCAAGAACGAGCGCAGAGTTTGAAATGAGCAACATGCCTGATGATAGCGGGGTAGAGGGGAACACGTTCCACGCGTACTCGATTCCAAGTATAATCGCCAGTCTGCCATCCAACAAATCGATGAGAAGAAGCGGTAAACCGCAGTGCAACAACTCACTGCAGGACAAGTGGGTATTTCGTCCGCTGCGCTAGGAAAGGGAGCTGTTGGAAGTACCAGGAATAGAACTGATAGTGCAACGATCGGGCAAAGAGGATGCCTATCAAATTGCAAGTCATGAGCACGGTGGCAACATCTGTGGCACCAATGAGCGAGCGTCGCTTATCAGACAAGAGGGATAACTTTACAATCGGCTGACAGCGGTGAGAAAATGGGAGGACGCATCGGGTGGCAGAGGCCCTTGCGGAGAACAAGAGCAACGCCGCCATCAGAACGGCACCACCTGAACAGGCCAAAAGCGACCAGTAACGTTATGTGTCCGGCGAGTAACCCCCGCGCCCACGAACTGCTAAGAAAAGTTTGTTCGTCCACGAATCGCCAGTTGACGGTCCATTTATACATGAACACGCGTGACAGATCAAAGGCGTTGTGTAAGTATGCCTGGGCGTGTTCTGCTAAAAACGAACGTGCGAGCACGATCTGGGTCAAAGCCACGACCAGTAAATGGCGCGTGGTGACTATTAAACCACGGCGTTTGAAGAGAATGACGAGGATGCCAGGGAGGTACAGCAACGCAGACATCTTCACGGACAATGCCAGACTAGATCGTTCGTCATCATCAGTCAGAGTAAAGTAGAGTTCGGTCAACGACCGACCTAAAAATCAGAACGCCCAAGTCGTCCGAGGCCCTTTGGAATGCCAATATAGCGGCCTGCACGAGAACGACGGACCAGCAGTCGTTAAAAAGGCGCAAGACAAATATGGAATGTAGTCTTTTGCTAAGGGGTAAGAGCAAGACGGTCCAATTTGGCGCATTGGCTTGTCCGTAAATGCAACACACGATAGCGAGAGAGGCGATGTACAACGCTCCGTAAATCTGTTGCGCTAATGCGACGTTTCGACCCGCGTCCGTTATGCGGTGTAAAAGATGATGAATGTGAACATGCCCAGCGGGATATCTGGTTGCCCAACCATAAGTATGACGGAGTAGTACCTGTGACGATATGTCAAACTCACACTAGCGGTCCGGTGGGGCCAACTATCTCAGCGTAACTTCGTTCCCCCTTCAAGTACAAGTCAATATGGACCATATAAGTCTCCCAGTCAATCTCAGTGTCTGTTTGTCATATGGTCATAGAAGCGTAAGGAAGTAGGGATTCGCACTGACAGGGTATAAAACGTATAATGAGCTGGGTAAGGAATGCATCCCCGAGGATCACAATAGCGCTCAGGACCCAGAAATAACGTTTGTCGGTGAGTAAGGAACGGACGAAGTGGTATCCCGAGCGGAGCAAAGAGCTACCGGACATAACGAATTTGACACGTATAGCCAAGTTCAGGAAGTACTCTTGCGACCCGATATATATCCGACTTCCACGAGGACCTTGACAGAAATGTCGGCAGAACTTTGCAGTTTGAAACGGGGGATGGGTTGAAAGTAAGCAAGTGTTCAATTCATTGGCTGGTCTGGACCTCTAAGCGTTGAAGTTGAGTTGAACCAGTTTGCTAACAACATGACCTGGTTTGGTAATTTACATTCAGACAATACACGATTTCACACTCGAGTGCATGATCCTCTCTGCAGGATGACATATGAACACGAATAATACTACATATCAGAATTGCCTATTTCTGGAGTGTGACCGGTAACCTTTCGAGTTGAGATGGAGCATAGATTTTGTTTATTTGAATCTTCGTTTAGCCTCGGCCAGAAAATGGCCCGTGTTGAACAGACACGGATATCTCTTGATTCAAAGGGTGTCAATTTTTCTTTGCTTGAGAAATAGCTTGGGCCTGTCGCAACGATCCAGCAATATGCCCGTACGAATCCCACATCAACCAAAGGGGAACAAATACCCAGCTGCGATCGAGGCCAGTCATCGATCGCGAAACCTCCAAGCAACGAGCACCACTTACATGAGATTCATAAACTATCATCGAGTACATGTCAGTTCGCTCACATGTCGACGTGATATCGGGAAACGGTCCTCACCACGAGGTATACCCAAAGATGAAGCGGGTTGGAAGCATTCAAGTTGGGATTTCCGGTCAACCATTCGGGGCAGAACGTCATCCATCTGAGATGTCCACGCTTCGTCTTGAGCCTAGGGTCGAGCTGTGACCGAAGAAAAAGACCCACCCTCCGTACAGCTCCGCGGTGCTCAAAACGATAATCCAGTAATGACGTGCGGGGTCATTCTTGACGATCTGGTATAGAACGTAGCAGCAAAGCGGGCCAACACCGAGCACAGTCAACACTTCGAGGGACACGACTGTCGGTTCCGAGACGCCCCAACGCGCATCTGCAAGGGTATACTCCTTCCCTGACGACGTGCGGACGTTCATTACGCTTGCCACGTAGCCGGGCGCAAAGCACATAACACTCACACAGCTCTGCAAAGACGCCCGTGCTGGTGTTCACCGACCTGCCAAAGGTTGAAAGATACAGGAAGGAACCCTCGAACAAGAAGTGGATCATTGCATCAAAGGCCTTGAACGAAATTCGTCATTGTACGGCTCCTCTTTGTCGTCACATTCTCAGAAAGTCACGTACCAACCAGATGAAGGTAAGCTTGTCCTGCCATCGAACATTTTTTGGCAGCAAAGCATCCGCGACAGCAGCTGCAACGAAACCAACAGCTGCGATTCCTGCGAGAGAAATGGCGGAAGTGAGAGTGAGAATGCTCATAATAGTAGCAAGAAAAGAGGTGAGGAATCAGGCACTTGAGACCCTAGCCTAGGGTAGACTATGATTGACTCAATCGCACTCTTCCTTTTCCGTCTTAACAGCTTGAAAGCCATGTACTAAGTTTTGGATGCATACGGAAGACGGGCTAAAGTACATAATTGAACACTGTCACGACACTACAGTAAGTACTCGCGACCTCTTATCAGTTCAGAGAACATTTTCTCCTATGGGAGCAAGAAATGCGGGGTGCATACGACTGTAACAAAGAAAATGCAATCAAACAAAAGAAGATGAGTTGAACAACAATCAGAGCGGGCGATACGAGCAGTGCAGTAGCATACAATAAAAGCAAGAGTGGTCAACAAGACAAGGAATGAAGAAGAGTACTCAAACTTTGCGATGCATCAGGGCCGAAGCCATA
This sequence comes from Leccinum uliginosum, assembly GCA_038091455.1. Classification (NCBI taxonomy): domain Eukaryota; kingdom Fungi; phylum Basidiomycota; class Agaricomycetes; order Boletales; family Boletaceae; genus Leccinum; species Leccinum uliginosum. The sequence continues at coordinate 58,089 of JBBPOM010000058.1, forward strand.
TTGTGTTGAGCAAAGTCCGTGGCGTGAGGATCGCGCGAAGGACTACTGTGCCCAGATGGAAGCGGCGACGGCAGCCATCCAGGTGTGATTAGGCCGCTGCCACCTGCGCCAAACACGAAGCCACCACTCAACCCTTCCATGGCGTCCGAATAGCCTGTTGCGATAGCGTTCGTCAACCTCATCAAAGGCAAACATTTAACATTAACGTACCGGGCACAAGGACACTGTCCCAAAAACCGTTGCTGAAAATATTCTCCATAGACAGCATCCCCATTCCTTCGTCGGATGCTGGCAAAGTAGCCATGGTTGGCGGGAATGTTGACATGTCTGCCACAGGCCCCATCTCGCCAGCGAACTGAAAGTCGTTGCCATTCATTGACATCGGTGCAAAGAGGCTCAAATCATTTTGGTCAACTGCCTCATCAACTACGACCTCGGGCGGTGATTGAAGTTGTTGTTGGGACAGCTGCTCGGTCCCATCAGTCCGTGCGGATATGAGCGCCCGGAGGAATGTGCTGTACAACGCCGGAGTATGGTGCGAGTTGACAGCGATATCACCGAACACCGTCGCGATGTCGTTCACAAGATCGATGATCTTTTGCTCATTCTCCATATATTGCTGGAATTCCGGCCGCATGAGCTGACAAGGCAATTCAGACGTCAGTAATCAACTCCCTGACGAAATCACTTACCTTGAGCAAACTTAAGACGGCGTACGACAAAAACACAAAGTGCGAGTCAGGTGAGTATCTAAGAAAACCTCGTGGTGCGAGTTCGTCGCGTGCAATGACAGCAACGTTCGTCGCTGAGGCGTGGCACTTTGAGAAGAAGTACGGGATATCAACAGGAGAGCGTTCGATGGCGTTTTGGAGTCCGAAAGAGTGGATGACGAGCTGATAGTAATGGAAGTAAAACATCATCAACGTGGAGGAGTAGTCTTTGAGAACGTCATCATCTACGGTCGCAGTTAGTGAGGTGAGTCAAAGAAAAAATGAAGATAAAAGAAACACCTACTTGTTACAACCGGACGGGCATGCGTCCATTCATGCAACCAGGTCACAATTTGCTGTTCAAAAGTCTTGATTACCAATAGATAGTCACAGTCCGATTGGAGGCCGGAGGGTGTGCTAGTGCCTGAGTACAAGAGATCCAAGCTACGAGACACGATACGCTGGAGTTCCTGGAACACAACTTCAATCGGCTGGCTAGGCGAGGGTGGGAGAAAGATGAACTCACAACAGAGGCGGCAAGTACTCGGTCACCAGGCAAGGCTACCGGGGAAGTGATCCATTGTAGGACATTACGTATAACATAGCTATGAAGATCAGAATCATTTTGGTCAGGTCAATCACACATTGAAACAGAAATGCACACTCTTCCCGTATCGAATGGGGTTTGCCCACCTGAGCACTTGTGCTCCGGTCGAGTGCAAAGCACAGGAGCCACGTACGTTCCCGGTTATGTACTTCCTTGTCACGCGCGCGACCCTCCTGAGTATCATGGCTCGTCACCGCCGTTTTGCGGTGCAAATTTAAGTCGGTAGCCATCCTTGATTGGCCATGTCAGGAAAAAATAACGACCCAATCGAGGACACTGACCGGATGGCCATTCCCAGCAGCAACCAAGTTTTGTCATACTCGTACCGCTCAACAGCACCACATCCCCACTGTGTGAGCAAGAGATAAGCTTGCACGATTTCAAGAGATTTATATCCTCGAGCGGGTACAGTGAAAGCGAGTTTTTGGGCAAGCTCCGCGAGTCGTGCATGAAGCTCTGGGCGGTGGGTATAGAACTTGGAGGCGATAGCGCATACTATATCCGACGGGTGAGAGTTGTATCGGAGGAAGCAGAGAAGTGACATACTTGACGTAAGCAAGAAAGGAGATCTCGAACAAACAAGGGCAGGTGTATGGAATTCTTGATCCAAGAGATGGCAATGCATCTGTCAGGCTGTCAGCCACATTTCCACGGTTTTGTAACATCATGCCTGACGTTCATGTGACTAAAGTAGCTGATAATAAGTGAAAGGTGAGTTTAGAACTGGATGCGAAAGAAGACGAGATACCAACATATTAAACAACGCAACCACCTCGTCGGTGTTCACGAAGCTCAGCATTTCGGGCTGTATCTGTCTCTCGATGTACAGCCGCCTGAGCGGCAAGATGGACATCGGACCTAACAAGGAAGTGAGCGCGTGGCACAGCTTTGTATAAAGAGACGTGAGACCTGGTTTGAAATAATTATCGCTGGCAACGCCGAGTCGGCGATCTGAATCGGCATCGGTCGGACGGGCTGTGAATGAAGCGGTAACTCCGTTGACTTTTCGTTTTGCGAGACTCGCTTCTACAAGGAGTCCCAGTGGGGTCAACGAGTTTTCGGGAAGGCAATGTAATTTTGGAGAGGATGGAGGAAGAGTGGCGGTCTGTGCGGAATAAGACGGTTGTGGAGTCGGAGACGGAGATTGCAAAAGGGCCTGAGTTTGAGCGGTTTGAGCGGCTGGAGATGGTGAGCGAGAAATCATGCCGGAAGCCATGCTCGGATTTCCGATGGACTTGAGGACTGTGTCGAGAGTGCGTTCCATTTTTCGAAGGGACCTTGTGAGCAGTTCATGTTTTCTTGGGCTTGAGTTTGAGTGGTGAATACTTCACGAGGAATGAATGGTTGATGGCCTTACTTGGATGAGCGTTTTCCGCGGTTGGACTCTTCGAAAATGCAGTCGTGATTGCCGGTGATACAACGCTTGCAGGGGCCTCCCTGCTCGGCCCCGACGCATTTCATCTTGAGACGACGACAGACGGTACATGCGCTGGGGGGAGAGAAGGTGAGGGAGGAGCGAAAGTGGAGTGGGATGACCTCACCGAGCACCCCTGGTGGACTTTGGTTTGGGTTCGTCTGGAGGGGGAGTAGTGGCATCTGCAGGGTCATCAATGCGGGCTTTCTTTCTGCTATGGTCGCTGAGTGGAGCGACGAGGGGGGATGGGCGCTTTCCGCTGGTATCGGGAGGTGAATAGGACATGCTTTCGGTTGGGGGAGTGCCGATGGTGTCTGATCCCTGCGAGGATGGGGAGGAGAGGTTATGGGGGAGGCCGAGGTGGTGAGGTAAGACTTGCTGTTGTTGTTGGTGCTGTTGATACTGGTAGTAGTTGGGATACATGGAAAGAGCCGGGTCGATCTGTGGGGAACGCGGTGGGTGCATGTTGGGCTGTGGAATGCCGTGGTCCTGGTGGTGCATGGACACGAAACTAAAGCTGTGAGATGGTTCGAGATATGACTGCGGGGACAAGCTGGGCATGAGCGTCTTTCTTTTCGAACGAGGGGAAGAACTTACAATAAGTACGACGCAGATAAACAGCCGAATTAGCACCACGCCGACGACTCATACATCGTCGGAGTTGAATCCATTCCCAGCCCTCTTTACACGCACCGACGCTCTACTTAGTACTTACTTATGTTTGCCCCCGCACGTATCCCATCGCACTGATCGATCTCCCTCCGTCTCGCCATAGCCTGACAAGCCAGCCCAATAATAATATCCTCAGCGCTCAGATCAGATAAATTTGTCCTCGTGTTCTCAAGCGAAAGACGTCCCTGTCGCGATTGGCTGACGAGTAACCGGCTGCCATCTAAATATGAGAGCTCGTCCGCCATCTCAATCCCGTTCACATCGGCGAACCTACATAATAAGTCCGTGCACGTTCAGAGCGCGCGTTCCTCTTTACGATCTCTTTGTACTGGTCTAGAACAGGGCACCCAACTACTATCTCTTGTTTTACTGAAATCAGAGCCTCGATCCTCCTGAGGCCCTGACACACCAACTCCGCCTAGTGTCACCCGATAGACGTTCCTTACCGGCTGTAGTCGACTGCATTTGGTCGCCCTCCTGACGAGACCTCGATTGGCGTGGGTATAGTTGATTCGCCCTGCTCTGTCAATGATAACTCACCGTGGCTCTTTCGGTAAGTTTCAAGTTGCGGCTGGGAAGTCTATGTGCCGGTGACGTCGTACCTAAAAATTTGCTCACGGAAACAAATAGGAGACCTGCGTCATCGATCGTCGATTTGAT
>JBBPOM010000059.1:0-61309 GCA_038091455.1 Leccinum uliginosum
GGCGAGAGATGATGTCAAATAATCTCTATTTAGTAAAAACTTCGCATGGGTCCGTTTGCTTGAGATTTGTGCCATTTGCTGCAATTACAAACCCTCCTCCACTTCGTGGGAGTCGGGGATCATGTAGTCTTCCGAGTCGCATGGTTCAACGAGCACATCAACCAGAGCTTGGGTTTGACGGAGGTGTCGAAGAGATACAATGTATAATATTTTATTGAATGCGGTATGCCACTGCCAGTGGCTGGTGCTAATGCGTGATGAGCCTACAAATAAAATCAGAACGCGGTGTACATAACCGTACGCGCGATGAGCACCCTGTTGCCAATAAAGTAAGAACGCGATGTACAGTGTGGTGTGCGCGCGATGGTGTTCGTCATTATTTGTCTGAATTTTATTGAAACAAGTCGTGCGGAGTCTCCGGTTCGATCACTGACAATCATATACCCGCAACCTGGTACCGCCGTGAACATCGCTTGCTGTCGTCATAGCAGGGGAGCTGATGCGGATTCTGCCAGTGAGCCTAACCGATCATTCTAACTCACTCGGAGTATTAGGATAATGGGTAAAGCGTTGTAAACGTAATTGCAGTCTCGGACACACTCAATCTGGCACCGCTGTAAACCCGCATCGAGATGGGCAGGGTTATCCGATCTGAGATATCCGGTATGTATGTGCTCAAGCGCTCATGACTGAGGCTGTACGAAATTCTGCTACGAACTCGATATCATAAATCCTGTGCCTAACTGCATTCGTCCCCGTCTTCCTCATCCTCCCACTTCTCCACCGGCTGTGCCATGGTTCGTCACGTACTAGAGTCCAGAAATGCCATGCTCGTCGACTTCAAAGCATGGCTATTCCATTCTAACTCGTTCTGTTGCTGTATACCTGTTCGCGCAGGGTTCGTTTTGATGTCTATCCTCACTTTCCTACTTTCTGGGGCCATATCGATCATTATATGGTTCGAGATCCTCCGTAAGTCTTTCTGCCACATACCCGTCCTGTCGTGACTTTGACCAACATGGTCCAGATTCCCAGCTCACTCACAAGGAGCGAGTGGTTTTCTTTTTGGCAGGAATCGTCGAAACCCCCTTGTTTGTAGCGTCTACCATGGGGTGCGCATGCTCCACGAGTTCTCCACTTCACGAATTCACTTAGTGCCTCTGTCGTACAGGTTTATCGGTGTCGTCGCACGCAAGCAGCTGTTCGTCATGATTTACGCCTATTTCCTCTACGTTCATTTCGCTATCAATATCATCGTCGGCATATACTTCCTCGTGACCGTGCGTGCAAGACAACTTATAGAATATTGCGCAGAAGCGTTCGTCGACACTCCCGTGGAGTCTAGTTGCCCGCGCCTCATGAGTGTCCCAACATACGTGTTTATAGCCATCGTTGCAGCACTGCTCCTTTTGGAATCATGTAAGTATGAGCACTTCTCATGTTTTAGTGTTCACCAACCTTTATTTGATTTTATTTTTGTTCCTGCTGCCAAGACGGAGTGTTGATCGCAGTTCGGTATGTGTATCGTCTGCGCATGCAAAAGCGGGACGACCGGTCTCGCCGCTTGGGCTATTTCCACGCCTTCCGTAAACCTGAAACACCGAGCGGAAAGCATACGCGTCAGGAGAGCGACGATATCGAGTTGCTAGATTCCCAAGGGAGCACAAGTGATCCGAGGGATTTCGAGGAAGCTGGTGTGCTTGACATCCGTCCGCGAAACTATACCCCAGTGCCGACATACGACCGCGATTGGCCTCCTGTTCCAACACCTGGCTCGCCTTTATCAACCCCTGATTCCCTGTCAGATACTACCTCGAGCCGGCGTATCCGTGCACTTCCCCCGCTCCCAGTGAGCAACCCCGCGTCGTCGGCCACCCCAGAAATGTCCGACCAAACGCGGGAAAGGGTTGTCCTACCGAAGAGGCTGCCAAATCCCCACGAACCCCCGAGCCATACGTCGAAGAGGCACATGCCACAGACACCTGATAGCGAGGATGAGCGGCGTTCTCTTTATACCACGGAGGTGTCGTCGACCACGCATTCTGCATTAATGGACCACGCGAATTACATGCGATCCACGTTTTCCAATCCACCCCCTGCACCTAATTTTTCCTCACGATCGTTACGATAACGCGGACATGTTTTTACTACACTCTCGATCACACGGACATGTAGTGTAGGTTTTGGACTGCTAAATAGTAGAGTATGTAGTAATGTATTGTATACGTATCAAGTTGCTGTGGTCGCCAACAGAGCCAAACAGCCCGCCGCGCTCGCAGTCCGCCCCGCCCGAGCTCGACGTCCGACCTTCTCGTCGACGTGGTGGACATCCAAAACTGGCCTCGCCGAGACCGACGCAACGACGACGCACTCCCAGGACGGACTAGATGACATGCACAAGCGCCATGACGTTCAACGCCAGCACATCATTGACTCGGTGTGTCCCGACTCGCCCACTACGCCGATCTCTGCTCACGCCAGTTATTAGCTCGACAACCTCATATTCCAGCTCTACACCCTCTCCTTCTTCCTATCGCCAACCCTCCTTCCCTTGTTGTTTAGAGTCGCCAGCCAGTTCATGTTTTACAAGCCTCGAGAACTCGATCCCAAACTGTCCCTGCGCGTCTGGTTCCTCATCCTCTTCGTTTCGAATACACCCAGTTTCTGGACACACGTCAGAGATGGTGCGACAGAGGGTCGGGCCGTCGTCCTTGACTTCGTTGGGATGGGTATGTGTCTCAATTCGCGTACGTCGCTCTGCTCACGCTCGCACAGGATATCTGCCATCCAAGCTGCAACTTGTATTGCTCGATGCCTTCATCCTTTGTCTCCAAATGCTCCTCACTACCATCTCATTCGAAATATCGCACCGTTCATCCTTCCTGTCCGACCCGGAGACTAGCGCTATCCCATCGTCACCCACTCTTTCCTCACCTCCAACACCCGTCCTGGAAATAGACCGCGACGATGGCGACGACCGAAAGAATTCGCATCACCATACACCCACCATGATCGTAGACCTTCGTTTCCGCCACCTTATGAACCGCCTGCGAAACCCTGTCCCGCTCGTATCTCGTGTGGACCTGAATACGCTTCCGTTACCAAATACCACGCCAACTCCTCTTTACGTGCATCTGAGGGCCATCGTGAGGCGACGAGAGGAGGCAAGACGTCGAGTGTCAGAGCTGTCCAACATAGCAGAAACTGCCAACAGCCCAGGGACGGCGGACACAGGAAGCATGCCCGGGAGCATGTCCACCGAGCAGAACGAGTGATATTCCTGTCATGTCTCCTACCCAGTACATCTACGGTAATTTCTGGGACTTGGTCCCTGCAACAATACAACCTAGCCTCGGGCGTGGAATGGATTTGTTACCATTTGCGCTTCATCTGCGAGATATGAGTGGAAAGGCGTGGGCCCGCATTTGCTGTGAACGTACTGCTTGGCGTAAACACTGCCCGAATTTTTCGAATTCGTGTTTGCAGCAATCTCTACGGACGTCCGTGTACGTAGCAACAATGCACTTTCCATATGCTGTTGCTTGCGACGAGCAAGTCGTGGTGGAATGTAGAGCGAGGCGTTTCAAAGGGCCAGTGGTCGATTTTTGTGCAGATAAGTTCATGGCCGTGTTGAAGGAAGTGACGGGCCGCCACGAGCGTACTATAATTAGTACTACTACGGCCTTTGAACTCATTCGAACAACCAGCCTGCATGCTCGACTTCTGGTAACCTCAGCCTTGAAACGGTCGGGACCCTAGCAGTTCGAATCCTTTCCCTCACTCCCACACCATGTTGAGGGTTTACCTCTTGGTCGCTTGCATCTGCGTGTTCTTCGCCTCAGTCATCTATCTGTTCTACTTCAACCGCCTCGTCGCCGCTCTCATTGGCTTATTCCTAAGAATCAGGTACTGGAAGAATGGGGGCTCTAGCATATGGATCCAGATAGGTGAGTACTCGATGCTTGAATACGCTTACGGACACAAACCATGTAGTTATAATAACTAGGATCCATTCACTTGTCGATTCTTGCTGGAAGAATTCTCCTCAAGGATGTTCTTTACCACTCAAGCAATCAGACTATCAAGATAGTCAAAGCCCAGATTTCCTGGAGGTATTGGCTGCGCGTTTCCGCGACCGAGGATGACCTGAACCGCGCACACGTCGGCGGAGAGGACTGTGCGGCCATTCTCTTCTTCGTCTCAAAATTAGCCGACGAGCACCTTGACAGTTAACCAGACTCATGCACTTCCTTCATGCCGCATCAAGGTCTCCGCCCATGGACTCGAGTGGTTCCTTTACAACAAAACTGCTGCATATGATCATATCGTTTCTCAAATGGAAGCCAAAGTTCCATCAGCTCCTGATGGAGCCCAACCTCGGCGTCACCTTTCTCGTACTTCAGGTTTAGAGGGCAAGTCCAGCGCTATGCATGCAGTCCTGTTTCTTAAATGTCCCGCCAGGCCTATACCCTTCGTCTGCATTAGCTAGTATCAAGACACCACCCGTGATCCATGCCGCCATAAACTGGGTCAGACGGCAAATGCCGTACCTAGATCCCAGCGACCTGCTGCCAATATCTATCGAGGTCTTCAAGTTGGCCGTCGTCTGTGGTAATGCATCCACGCCGAGCCTCATGGTTGCTGAATGCCACAGCGCGGACGGTACATTTGGGATCGTACGGGTATGCTGCCGGGTGCCCATTGAGTTTGCGAGGTGCACTTTGCGCTAATACTCGATCTAGGCCAGGTCCAAGTGTGACCTTTACAAACAGCTCTTGAACTTTAAGTTTCAGGATGCTTTTATCCACCTTGTTGAGAACGAGCAATATCAAGGATCTATGACTGAGGTGGGCCACGCTATTCGTGCACAAACGGAAACATCCATGTAAGTATCCGTTATCCTGGTCTTGTTTAAATGATTCTAGACTTGCCGCAGTTACGCCGATCGCATTCCTTTGAATTATCTATCCTTTGGAGTATTCCTGAAAGTATGGCGGGGAATCAGGCTGTACTCTACCTTGTTTTTTCCGAATCATTCCGTGTCTGGTGGGCACAATGGCAACATACTCATGCCCGGCAAGAAGAGTAGAAGCAACTTTGTCGGTGATTTCTCGAAACTCGAATATGCGATTGAGCGTCGGATAGTAGAAGCACCAGTGTTGGAGCTCTCTTATTACGCGGATGTTGTCGGCGAGGTTCCCGTCGAGTTTGACGGGCAGAAGGGGCTGGGTTTGGAGTCGTATGATATTGGGAATGGTGATCTACCTCCTGAATGGGGAATCGACCTGGTTATTCGCAATGGTAAGATACGGTACGGTCCGTGGGCAGACCGACAGCGGTGAGATTCTTGTTTTTCACATATCGCTGCACTTTCCTGACGGGTTTTCGAAGCGCTCACCTTCAGCGAACTTTCTTCCCCCCTACCTTTCACGACATGGAGGCATCCCAGCGTCTCGAACCTGGGGATAAACGCATATGGACTGCGTTGAAGATTTTCGTCGAGTTGCGGGAAAAAACCACGCTGGACATTCCATTTCGCGAAGCGTCAAAGAATTGGCAGTGGGACGGTATTACGGATATCCCAAAATCTAGGAATCGAGAGCACGCTTCCCTACATCTCACGGCTGGAGACAGTTCCTCGATCAGCTTTCTTATTCCAATGGTCATTGGGCCAGATGGGTACGAGTCTCGGCTGGAGGTGCATCTTGACACCATCGAGGTCCGGTCGAATTTGAATGATATCAAGCTCGTCGTCGCTGAATCTTGTCGAGTGAGTACTTGGCAGTATGCCTTACTTGTTTTCGCCTGACTATCCATAGATTTCTGCAGCGCTCCCTGCCCCCCTCAAGTGGAACGCAGAGCGTCAATGGTCATTTTCAGTCTCCTTGCGTCAACCAGTCATCTTTCTTTTGAGGGATCATATCAACATGATTACAGACCTTTCTCGCGATTGGACCACCGGCGAACCCACTGAATGGCACCATTTTGTGCCGACTGTCTATTCGTTGGAATTTTACCTGCACCACTTTGATTTAAACCTATATGCCAACGATCAGAATGTCATCGACAAGCCCTTGATCGAGGATGAGAATAGTGCGCACATATTCATTTTGGGAGAATTTCATTGATTTATTGGCCTGCCATTAGCTGTTGTTAACCTACGAGCCCCGCGGCTTTCGGCGGTGGCTACGATCCCGTCAAACGTATATCTCCCAGAAGCTAACACCATCTCCTTCACAGTTGATGTCCCACAGCTTTCTGTCTGTTTGTGCTTGCCGAAGTGGAATACGCATTTTCTTTATAACCAGGGAAAGAAACATCACATTTTACAAGCAGGCAAATTTGGAGTAGATGGCTCCTACTGTTACTGGGCTGAAGTTCACCCAGACAACATCGAGCAGCTTAAACTTTCTATTTCGGTACGTCGCTCATATACCGGCAATTATACATGCGCAAACTCGGGAATAGGTTAGCGATGTCGCCATGAGAACATTAGGCTGGGCGATCAGACACTTCATGGTCTTGCGAGACAATTACTTTGGCGCCTTCACCCACTTCTCTACACTGACTGAGTATCTGAAGAAATGGGAACGAGGAGAGGTGGGTGATCCTATCGAGAAGAAGTGGCGCCCAGGGAAGGTGAGTTATGCAACACAGTGACTGAATTGCTCCCTTAAGTGCGGTACAGACAAACATGCTTCAAGTTGAATTAATGTTGATGATCCGACATGGATCCCTGTTGCTGTCTGCGAGTTTACCTGGTTTTGAGAAGTATGCGAGTATGGCAACCGTCAAAGACGTCGGCACTTCACTCTACCTTGCATTTCCTGAGTTGCAACTTGGTCTTCGTTTGCACGATTATTTCATGGGTAAGCGACAGACGCCGTGAACGCAGATGAGCATCTCACATGATCGTAGAAATGACACTCAATGTTGGTGAGCTCAAAGGACGCATTATGGAGGCATGTCTGGAAGATGAATTCTTTCGTAATGAAAAACGATCCTTTGAGGATACCTTCGTTGTCGATGGTACGCGGTTATTTATAAATCTAGAGATGCAAGCTAATATGTCTTAGGTATTGATATCACCGCCAACAGACTGTTCGGTCCGCCGCCGCGGACACGTACCTACGTATGCCTTTGGGAGGTTGCTCTTGGTCATGTTAAAACCGTCGTGACACCGATGGAAAGCCGTGCTCTCATCTCTGTCGTTGACGTGTTCCGAATGCATTTCATGGACTTCGCGAACGCTCCTGCAGACGAATTCAGTATCCCTCTCGATCCAGATCGTGAGTAGGCTTTTTGTCGAGATGAATTTTCTGATACTGTCCCTAGTAACATACGTGAAGCTTTCCTTGAAGGCCTTGAATGCCACATGCGTTGCTGGGGCTGCTGCTATCGATCTGGACGCGCCGAAAGGATTTACGTTGCACACAAATGACTTACAGGGTCAACTTTGCGGCAAGTCTATAAGTCTGAGGGTGCCTCCTGCCTCCCTCAAAGGCCTAGTCATTTCCGACCCCTTCCGGAAGCGGTGGTCTGAAGCTACTGCCATTGACTTTGACATTACACTTGACTTGTTTACTTGCCCCAAGACAAATAACAATCCGCAGGGCACATTCTTGCATGGACAAGATCTCTTGACTCAAAGAGCTCAACATTTACTGAGTCAACTTGAGGAGGCTCGAGTCAATTTTGGGGCCAAGTCAAGTGTTTCGGGGCGCAATGGACCACGACGCCGGCCCCACCCTGTACACCGAAATGACCTCTTTCTTCCGCCTCTTGTGCTCCCGCGGTTTACCCGCGCCCTGAATCCTGGTGCTCGGCGACGGCAACAATATCACAATTCTCTTCCTCGTTGGTCCCAGCCCTCCCAATTGTCGGAATCAGATGGGGAGAATATATCTGAAGCAGATCGGGATGCACGTTTGGCACGGAATCGCATCTTTCAGCCAATGCCAGGCGACGCAAACGACTTCGAACTATCCATGTCTGACGACGAGTCGGATAATGCAGATTTGACGGATACCAGTTCATCGGAAAGTGATTGTACTGCAAATCCTGGTAGGTTGTATGACGATATATTGGACTTTCCTAATGATCTCCGCAGAAGAGAACAAGAGGAGAATCCTCCTCCATCATTATGAACGCTTCACCAAGTGTTATAGGGAGTGGTCGTTGAACGACATATCAAGCAGGGAAGGCTCGCCTTTTGTCATGCTGACAGTACGTACAAACACCCAGACGACTTCTGCACTTGAACATATATCTGCCAGGACCCACCAGCCACCACCCTCAAGAGACCTGGTGACATCTCGAAGCCATCGTCGATGATCTCTCCACGGAATGCTGGACTACCTGCTGACACCAACTCAAGGTCTATGCTTCGAATTCAATGTGTTCACGGTGTTGAGATTCTTGTCACACCACTCCTACTCGTTCTTGCGTCTCGTCTCAAGGATGAGGTTGAACAACATGTAACGCGATGTTTTCTTTGAATGGTACCCAACTGAAACTTGGTACAGGACCTCAGCGCGGAATTAAGTTTGGACGTCGTTCTTGTTCAGCAATTCTCCAACTACGTGTCGTCGCAGAAAGGCGGCTCCTCGTCGTTCACAGCCCTTGATATCTTGGTCCATTCTGCGCGTATGCGGGTATTGGAGCAGATACTTTTGAACAAGGGTGGTGCCGCTGAAGACACTCAGGCTAGCGATGTCGCCTTGCACACTTTTCTCACAAACCTGCGTATCCAAACCATTTCGCAGGCGCAACCCACCCCGATCTCTATTCAGGCAACTTTTGACGAACTCTCCGTCGGGCTTAGTAGGCTTCCACCCGTTGAGGGTGTCATCGTTGAATCTCCACAACCAGAGTTCTGCATGTCCATGCATGCTTTTCTGGCGAACCGCGCCCATGGCCATGTTGATATTTCTTGCGGCAATTTCACTGTGCAGATGGGGCCATCAGATCCGGAATACACGGCTTCCCTACTACTGTCAGGTAGCAACCATGTGGCAATGCTGTCACATATTTACCAGGAATGGAGAACCAGATCTGCTAGATCATTGCGCACCCTCGTACGGCATATCCTATGGCTCTCGAAGGATGACGCTCTCGTAGATCCCCTTTCCATTATACAGCCATCATATCTGGTCCAGCGAGGGCTCCCACATGCTCTGCGGACGCACGGACTACTCAAATTCTGGTTTCACCTTCGCCTATGTTCGCAACAGCGTGACCTGGCCATAGACTCCGAGCGATGGAGTGGAGACCAAGAATTACGACAGCTCGTAACATCTCGTCTAGCCAATCTTATGGTAGATCTGGATACGCTCGACGAGATGGATACCGCTCCCTGGCATGCACTATTCCCACCAGAAAATCGAAAGACTGCCAAGCCTCCCACCACCCCACTGTCCGTGACCTTTGGAATCGGAACCTTGCAACTGACTATATTGTCGGGGTCAGAGTCAAAGCCTCACAGTCAAATCAAGAGCTCTATGCTACGATTCCAATATCAATCCAATCCACAGGTCCAATTCCACTCAACCTCTCACACTTCACTTCTTTTGCATACAAATCAGCAGATCGCTATGCTTGACATCGCTAATATCTCTCTGGTCGCCTCACCTCACCTAGTCGACTTTGCTCGGGGCGCAATTCGGGTCAAAAAGTATTGGCAGAACGGGGCAACTTCTGATGATCGCCCTACTCAAGGCAACCATCTACCATCCCAAACAATCTTGGTGGCCCATGTTGGAAACATGAACATCCGTGCTGGAGCAGAGAATCTCACCTTCGAGGTCGCAGGTTCTTCACTGGATTTTTCTTCGTCTTCTCTTATTCGACCAGACGGTGGGACGAAATCCGCAAGTGGTGCATTCTCATTTGACAATATCCACCTTCGAGCTCGATCCAAAGCAGCAGATACAGGTCCCTCGAAGCAGGATATCCTGGCGTCACTGACTTTGACCAAAGGGAGATTCGATGCAGCCCGGCGTCATGATCTAGAATCGAAAACACTCCGGGTCGTCTTTGGACTTGAAGAAATTCTGATCAGTGTTCCGCGTAGTGCCATCCGGCTTTACCGCTTCGTGGAGGAGTGGCGAGCTGACTTCCTTCCTGCTGTTGAGGCCACGGCGGAGACGCTTTTTTCGGAACTGAAACGGAATAGTATGTCGGCTGTATCTAAGCCACCATTGGTGCGCAGCCCGGAACGACTATCGACTGTTCTACATGTCAACGGTCGCATTGCAATGCTGGGCATCACGCTGCAAGTGATGAGAGGGACGTGGTTGTCTTGGACAGTGGAAGATCCAACTGCATTCATTTCTTCCTCGCCCACTTTGCTGTCGAAACGGACGTACGATTTCGGTCTACAGTTGGGGTCGCAAGGGTTCATCATATCCTACAAATCCCGCAGCATGGAGAACTCCACAGGATCTCCCCGAGTCAAGTTTATTTTGCCTGCCCTTACATTGATAGGACATCAACGCAAGGGCGGCATTGAGCTCCTTGGTACCCTGGACTTCCTGAACATCATGATCAAACCGACACACATGGATACTCTCCTTGTGGTGCAGCAAAAGTTCGGTCAAGACTTCACGGACTTGTTGGATCTAATCCGAGAGACTCGTCAGAAACATTCCGCCGCCGTCTCCGCGCCAAAACAAGCGACTGGAATTCTCGGCAAGGTCACCGTGCACGTTAACGTGAAGGGTTTCAGAGTGGGCTTGGAAAGCCCCTCATCTGTATTCCATCTGGAATGCCAAGATGTTTGGGGAGACATTGCGACAGAGCATGATGGATTGAAGTGGAAAATCCAGCTTCGCAATCTCGCATTATCACTAGCGCGCCGCTCGGGAGTGACCTCCCACGAGTATGGGTTCGACTTTAACGAGAAGTCGGCATTTGTGATGATCGATATCACCGCATCAGCGAACGATAGGGACCTGAAAGTTTCTGTTCCAAAAATTCATGCCGTCATGCAACCAAGCTCAATCACTGAGCTTGGCGACTTCATTGATTATCACCAGGTATGATCCCTTCCGTAATACCAATTCCACACCTAACGAATTCTAGGCCGAACTTCTCTCCCAAAGGCAACGGAGAGCGGCGGAATTGGAAGCATTCAAAGAGAAAACCAGGAGTATCTTACGGACATTCGAAGCGCAGACTCCAGATGCCAACGCGGACCAGCCATCATGGTTAAGCAAACACACCATATTGGTGGAGATCGAGCGAATTGGCGTCGCCTTCCCCCTAGCATTGAACCAGAGCGTTGAACTAACACAGTGGTCTAGTCAAGATGCGACCTCCGTTCGCGCGTTCCTATTCTCCGTACGACGGATTAAATTCCATTCTCAGAAGGGAGAAGCAGGCCAGATGAACACCAGGGAACTTTCCTTTCAGTTCGTTAATCGGTAGGTTTTACTTCCGCACATACGATCACTTGCTCAACCACCCATAGATTCAGACAACACGTGTCCACAGACTTCAATTCAGATAGCCATCAAACTCGCAATCGCTTGCTTTACCCCCAGATGAAGGCTCAACTTCGTTCAGACACGTCACTCTCCACACACCAAATCTGGATCGCCGCCAATATCACCGGTTTCATTTTGGACCTCGATTCTTCTATCGCGGATTTCGTCTTCTCCTTGATTGATGTCTATCGTCAAGGAAGAGAGAGGGTGGAACGTCTCGCCAGCAATATTCCTCATGAGGCGATCCCCCGACCACCAGAGCTGGTATCACCCGTAACATCTCCGGCCGCTGAACAGACCAGTTCAAATATTTTTGGCGCCTTCGTTTTTGAAAGTGGAGAAATCCGTGTGCATGGCGAGGGGAGACATGGGAGGGCGAGGTCTTCCGCGTTTACGGACAATGTTGAGGACAGATTTGCCGACTCCCTTCCAATGTCGGGCACAGAGCTGATCAGACTGCCGGTTGTGTCCGCGTGGGTAGAGTACCGAGCGTCATCGAATGTCGGTACCATCCCCCGGCCGTCACCACCGTCCATTTTGATCTTCAAGGCCAAGATCCATTCTAGTCAAAACACACTCAGGCCCACGCTGCTACCAATTATCTCAGACATTGCCGACTCTGTGCAGATGCGCATGAGGATGACAACCCGCCGTGACAAGATTCACAATCATCCGAAGAAACTTGAAGGCAGCATATCAGACCCTCTGATGACCTCCAGATTACAGATCAACTTTTCACTCCGCATCGACCAATCAACCCTCGAGTTTACGTGTCAACCCGATGTTAACGTCCTGGCAGCCTTGCGGTGGGAAAGTGGAGGGTTTGTGATGAACATCTCTCCTGGCGAAAACAGGGTGACCTTCACTGGCTCTGTCGATGGCCTCACTGTAGGCTTGAAGCATGGTTTCTTGAGCGAAGATTGTGTGAGTCTAGCTGCTCGCAACCTCGCGTTTTCACTGGCGTTCGCTGAAACCGGGGGTGTTGACGGGAACATTGACAACACGGTGTCCTTGGTCGTGAGCACTGACATGTCGGGCGGTATTCATTTTTCACGCCTGCAGGACATGCTATGCTTCAAAGCAGTATGGCTGGACCGTATTCCGCTCATTGCGTCGCAAACATATCCAGAGACGTCGCGCACTGTCGTGCCTGCCGCCACGCCGTTCAATCAACAAGTCACCACAGCAATCATCATCCGCATACGTTCAATCGAAATCAATGTTGATCTTGGCCAGTCCATTAGTAACATCACTCTCAACATGGACGACACCCTCATCCGCACGCGACTTTCGGAGAGCCGTCAAGAACTGTCCCTATCCATTGCAGATGTTGCCATATTCGCAAAAGGGAATATATCCGGCCATATCACGGTACCTGATTGCATATTCCACACCGTCAGTAGGAATGGGGATGCAATTCTGTCCGAATCCACTTCCGCAAGGCTATTGGAGCTTAGCATGACCAGTGGGCCTTTGAGCGCTGAGCTCGAGTCGGAGAATCAACGGTTGCTTGTCTATCGGTCAGTCTTTTCCGAATTCCAAGTAGCGGACGGTTTAATTGATTTCCTTTCCAGCGCGGATCCTGTCCAGGTGGACATTCACGACGACTGGTCACTTATCTCTTCCTCAACTGGAGAAACGAATCGGCCACTTCTCCTTGTGTTCACTGTCCATGGCAAAGACATCACAGCTCTGGCCACAATATCCACCATCCCTAAGCTCATGCTCTATATCAACAGATTCACAGCAAATGTGGCCATTCAACGTGCTGGAGCCAGTCGGGAATCAGAGACATTCCGCGCTACTGAGGGTCCCAAGCCGGACAAGCCACTTATGGAAGTGGCCTCTGCTTTCCTGCAATCTGCAAGGACCAAGTTCAAGGAAGCTGAGACAGACATCACCCGCCTGGTTCGCCAGCAAATGAGCTTCAGACTCGAGACCCTTAGACTCATCCTGTTCCCTCGCTCGATGGCGGATACCGAGCTTGCGCAGTTCATTGGTCGTGACGTGCATGCCAGCCTCAACCGGACGGTACAGGACAACTTGCCGTCCCGCAGAGAAATCCACTTGTCGTTCACCTCCCTGGATATCTCCAAGTTCACTCAATTTCAATCATTTCTGCCGTCGACGAGTACTGTCTCGCTGGACCCATCCTGGATATCATCGCTTTTCAAGAACCCCCTCGAATCGAACATCGTTGGTCTGCCCTCCATGAAGATGCTGATGATTACCGAAGAGTCCATCCGGCAACTCACAGCTCTCCTGGTATACGACTTCTACAGTACGTTTCAAGGAGGAGACAAAAGTCCGGAAGATATCTACATCACGCTCAACATGGCACTATACGCATGGCTCACGGGGCTGCGGAAAAACTTGTCGAGAGAATTGGAACAGGTGCAGGGATCGACAAGCACGCAGCCGAGCGGTCCTCCTGGATCTTCGAGGAAAAAAGGCAATGCTGGGTCTGCTATTGAAGCATTTCCGGCGTCCGTGGCTGCTTTGCACTCAGACGACACCACCGCTTCGTCGTCGTCGACGAAGAACCATCCCGGAGCCACGACGTCCCATGTCGCTGCCGATGATGGTACACCAGTGATGGATACTGCCTCCTCAAACAGACGGCCAACGCAACCACACGAGGGGGAGACTGGTTCGACGAAGTTGGTGTACGAACATAGAGAACGGAAGATACAACGGTTGACGATGCGGCAGCTTGGAGAGGCCACGCCAGACGTCATGCATCCCTTTTTCAAAAAGTCGGGGTTCAACCTCGAGGAATCACTGCCGCAGTACGTTCACGAGTACGCGACGATGCCGCTGGAGAAGATCATGGAGGCACTCCTTTCTCTGTATAGCCGACAGCTGAGGTCGGACAGGACGATCGGGAAGTAAATAGACACAAATTCATAGTAATGGCACTACGCTCAAATCTACATAATTGACAACCAGAAACGACACCACGGTGACTCCGAAACGAGATCATGGAATGCGAAGATAAATACGAGAGAATCATAGAGCAGTGATGCCTGAGACAACCGAATGAACCCAACTTACAAGTTCGATGTACTTGAGGTTTGGTCTAGGTATGGCGAGGAGGACGCAATGAGTCACTCTGAGTCGGAAGATGATAAGATGCAACTTGAACTTTGCCCGATCGATTGAACCTGAATTTACTGCAGACCGTTCTCCGATGCCACGGTGATAAGTTGATCAACGACCGTCACCACTGAATAACTTGTATGTCGAGTCTCTCTGTACTAGTACTACTACGTCAGCTCCGAGTCCGAGTCCAACCCGATACTATTACGAAATCGCGCTGAATCTCAGGCTCGAACTGCCGGAAGCACTTTGATCAACATCATTGATTCACACAATTAGTATGATATGACGCCGTCGGCGAAATCTATGGTACGCTGGATCCTCAGGCTAGAGCGCTCCACGATATCCCAGTTTGCTCAATCACTTACCAGCGAGGTTTATGAAATAATCGATGATCCCTGTTGCACGCACAATTAATATAAAATATTTATAAAAAAATAATATATAAAGTCCTAGCTGGCTCGGAGAGTCAGCCTGTTTCCTAGTTATCCACGGCTCCGCATGAGGAAGAGGCCAAGACCAACAACGTCTGGCTCAAGGGGAGTAGACTGACAGTCGCAAGCACGTCATCGATCGTCGAGATAGACTTTGGGAGCATAAACTATGCTGTGGAGCCAATTTCTTGAACCTGTCCTGAGTCGCTGCCCTTTAAATTCCTGCAAAGGATGGTCGATGGCGGTGGGTGAGATACATCGAGAACGCATTGTTGAGCGTCCCTTGGGCAACCTTGAGACGTGTTCTAGTATGGAATGAATGCCGGAGATGCATTGGACTTCCTTACCAGAGGTTATTCCAAGGGGACCATCCACCGTGCAGTGCAGCCTCCCCCCGACCAGCAACAGTATACCCGCCTGGGTTTTTTTTTTTCTATTTCGCCACGACGGACGATGATATCAAGTTGACACCTTGCGCGAGAGCCTTTGCTGCAGAGGGTTGGGATTAATTCGCAGTGTGAAGATAGCGTCGCACCAATCATGGAACAGCAGAGAAAGGCGAGGACCAGCGCGCATGGACAAAGTGATTTGAAGCGAGGTCAGGAAAGGGGAGTAAGTAGAAGAAAAAGTCACATCAACGGTAATGCGATTACTGTAATAACTTCCAGATGCGATTCGTGTTTGCGAACTTCCGGATGCAAGTTGTCGTGTATGTACTTAACAATGGGGAGTGTAGCGTTCCAGGATGTCACCGAGAGCAAGCAGCGTTGCAGAGAGCGTGTCATTGAATAAAGAAGCGAGTAACCTATCTACCAGAGGTTCCTGCGGCGCCTACATTGAAGACACTCAACAACGCAAAACATCCATAGAGCAGGCCGACGGGATATGCGACTAGCATCTGTTGCTCCGACATGCGCAGCACGGCCACGAAGATGCCGGACGCGGAGAAGGTGCACCATATGATCGAGATCAGAGTGAGCAGGTAACCAATGAAGCCACTAGTGTATACACCCATTGAGCGCAAGAAGACGGACAAGACAGAGAATGGCACGTACTCGAGCGTCACAATCACGCTCACAGCACTGACGCCGACCATAGGGAGCAAGCAGTAGCCCAAAACCGACACGACGCGGAAAACGTCGATGCCTTTGTCGGACATGAGGTTGAGGAGGGTGTATATCGACATCGACCCCAGCAAGCCGAAACCGTAAATGTAGCCAAACTGTGGTTTTCCGGACTGCGAGGGTGTGGTCAGTCGACTGCTGACGCGGCCGAAAAAGAAGAGGACGGACCAAGAGCAGAAGCATTCCGAACAAGAAGAAGAAGAGGAGGGGACCTGCGAGGTCGGCGTCGTCCATGATGTGCTCGTCCACTTGTTGGAGTGGATTAAGGACTGTCAAGGACTTGACTCGTATGTGCGAAAAGTTGATGCCCAGTTCTGCGAGCATGGTTCGAGAGGGATAGGCATAAGAGAGCATGGGGAGTCTCACCTTCTAGCAATGGAGGTTCGCCTTCGATCCCACCCGTGCCAAATGCCGTCCACCAACCTGCGGGCTGTTGAACGGTGCCGCCGTAGGCCTGAGCAACGCCAGCAGACGCTAATGGGGCTGAGGTGCCCATGTTACCTTCCAAGCTGGAACGTGAACCAGGGTAGAACTGGCCCTGGTCAGAGCCCGCAGCGTAGAACTGGAGGGGGACATTTTGTTGGGCTTGGGCGGGGTAGTAAGGACTGTGAGAGGAGGACGCGCTGTAAGGGCCGTTCTGGTCTTGCCACATTGTGATGGTGTGGTGTAGTCGTGTGGTCGGGACGAGGTTTAATTACTAGGTCGGAGTCAATCAGTCAGTCGCGCCTCGGCACTTTACCACCCGCCAACATGGCAAGTTTCTCACTCACCCTTTGCTTTCTGTCCTTGTACTGATAACACAAACAGCCGCAGGTATTTGGGATGCGATGACGAGATTCCATCTAGTCTGATCGACGACTTTTAGAACGAATACATCGAGGAGCACATCAAACGGCATGGTAGACGACTAGACTACTATGAACGGAGGTAGGCACCTCTCGCGGTATCCCCGTCGATCTGCCCAACTGACCTCTCTAGGCGTAAGAGGGAGGCCCGCGCCGCCCACAAGTCGTCTGCGGTCGCCCAGAAGACGTTCGGCATAAAAGCCAAGATCCTTCATGCCAAGCGTCACGCAGAAAAGGTCCAGCTCAAGAAGACCCTCAAAGCGCACGACGAGCGCAACGTCAAGCAGACAGACTCGTCCGCCGTTCCAGACGGTGCACTTCCCGCATATCTCCTCGATCGCGAGGGTCAAAAAGATGCCAAGGCACTCTCGACCGCCATCAAACAGAAGCGAAAAGACAAGGCTGCGAAATACTCCGTGCCACTACCCAAGGTCCGGGGTATCGCTGAAGACGAGATGTTCAAGGTCGTCAAGACCGGCAAGAGCAAGAGCAAATCGTGGAAGCGGATGGTGACAAAAGCTACCTTTGTTGGCGAGGGCTTTACACGCAAGCCTGTCAAGATGGAACGGTTCATCAGACCGATGGCTCTGCGATACAAAAAGGCCAACGTGACCCATCGTAAGTGCCTGTGCTGCTGATAGATATCCCTATTCAGACGACTTCGATAGCCGACCTGAAAGCAACGTTCCAGTTGCAAATATTGGGTGTCAAAAAAAATCCCCAATCACCGATGTACACCCAGCTCGGCGTTCTGACCAAAGGGACGGTGGTCGAGGTCAACGTCTCCGAGCTGGGAATGGTCACGACTGGGGGCAAAGTTGTGTTTGGCAAGTACGCTCAAATAACCAACAATCCAGAAAACGACGGCTGTGTGAACGCAGTACTTCGTGAGTTTCTCGTTGATCCCCATACTCTGCCCTGCTCATGTCCACTCAATGACCACAGTCGTATAAAAGCACTTGTGGAGATACCATACATTCGTAGTGTACACTACCATCAGATGTATCCTAGTGACTTGTGTAGCGAGTGTACTGATAATCTTGTTGGTGGATGTTTTGCCTATTTTAGCTTTCAAGACAACTTGGACCTCGTCCATGTCGACCTCAAACTCGCCCGCACCCAACTCGCATTCTGCATCGCCAGCGCCAGGTGTATCCCGCCATGCAGTCACCCCGCTCGACCGCCAGCGCTCGCAGCTCGAACGGCTCCTCAAGGATCCGGCCAAACCTGCATTTATTCCGCCTACGCCAAAGGAAAAGACAATACGTGCTGCACGAGAGATGATGAAGAATGTGCAGGGTTCGAGTGCCGGCGCAGGAAGCGGCGAGTTCCACGTATACAAGGCGAGCAGAAGACGGGAATATGAGCGGCTCAAGATCATGGAGGAGGAGGCCAAAAAGGTCTGTGCGTCCGTGGTGTCATTCCTCGCCAAGCTCAATGTTGTCGTCTAATAGGAAGCAGAAACGGAAGAGTTTGAGCGACGTCGCAAGGAGGCTGAAGATCTTGCTGAGGCAAAGACTGCAAAGAATCGCGCCAAGAGGCAGAAGAAGAAGGAGCGAGCAAAGGGCAAGCCTTCGGATAAAACGGGCGCCAGCGAGGGACAGCCTGGCGCGTCTGATGTACCAATGAAGAAACGTAGACTGGTAAACGGGAAGGAACTCGTGTTCAGGAGACCTGGGGAAGAGAGCGATGATGAGGAGGATCAGGTTGACGCCGCTGCTGGCGCATGCGAGGAACCCGCTCCGGTTGACAGCGACGAGCCTGCTCCTCAGCAACCGGAGGCACCCCGCACAGCAACGGAACAAAAGATCACTATTCACGAGGACGACTGACCGCGACCGGTTGATTGTTGGATCACTCCTTGCTCTTCATCGGCATGGCTTTCCTCGCTGCCACGGCGATCCTATCCAAAGTTACTCACTGCTGTACTTTGGTCTCACGAGCAATGTACCAGGGAACATGCCACGCATCGCCCGAGTTGATATCGATATCTAGTCCCTCCTCGGAATTGATATGCACTTCAGATGTGTCCGTTCGAGTAATCGGAAACCTCCAAACTGTCTCTAGAGCGGATGAAACTCGTCCATTGTATCATTGTGCAATGCCACGCTGTGTTTGTTGCGAACCAGTTCACATTGCGATTTGGCTTCGACTCCCCGTGCACGTCACAAGTCTCTCCCCAGACAGTGACAGCTCTCCGAATGTAATGAAGGGCTAATATTTTAGTAACCGCGCGTTTCACTTACTTACTAAGCTCTTGATCCAGTCTGAGCACGATGACCCGTTGTCTCTGATTGCAACCGAATAACATCCTACCCATGGCAAAGAAGCGCGGTAGCACCAGAGCGAAGAAACCTGCCAAAGCGCGCGCCGAATCACCCGTCGAAGACGCTGTGAGCGAGGATTACGTCTCTGGCAGCGACCACGAAGACGCGGCATCTCTGCACAGCGACGCGCTCGACGAATGGGAGTCTGACGACGCAGCCAAGGCCAAGACCCACAGCAAACGGCGTCGCGTCGCGTCCTCTCCGACAAAGCGCGCACAAACCAGGTCCAAATCGGTGAAGAGGACGCCTGCGAAGAAGAAGCGCAAGGTCGTGGACGAGGAGAATGACGCCGAGAGCGATGTCGAGGTCAAGGACGGTCAGGAGGTCGTCGGCAGGGTGGTGGAGGTTCCAAAGACTGGATGGGGTGCGTATACATCATTTCCCCCCTCTTCAAGCTTATGAAACGTTTGTCAATCAGCGCCCGAAGGCCAGGTATCGCAGCACACGCTGGATTTTCTGATGCACATGCAAGACCCTGCATGCAACGATCGTGTCTGGTGAGCATACATGCTCTTTGTGACATCCTCGTCCCACCGTAAATCGTATCCGCGCGTATCTAATGTAGGTTCAAACTGCACGGTATGGTACCTCGCTTCCATTGTGATTGCCACTTATGGTGTTTTCTTGGAATCTAGAGCCCGTTTATCGACGATGCGAAAAGGAATTCAAGGAATTCGTAGAGGCCTTCATTGCAATGCTAACTGAAGTAGACACTCAGATTCCTCCGCTGCCTGCAAAAGACGTGATTCATCGATTTTACCGCGATGTCCGTACAGTCACATCCACGTACGCTGTCTCACTGAGCGATATTTAGATTCGTTTCAGTAACGACAAGACGCCCTACAAGACTGGATTTTCTGCCAGTTTCTCGAGGAGCGGGAAAAAGGGCATATTTGCTTTCTGTGAGTTTTCACAGCGTCTGTCTTTGGAAGTTCGTTTGACGGCGCTTTTGAGACCATGTGTGAGTGTTTTTCCCGCTGGACGATCGGCCTTACCCTCAAGTTTACACGGAATTAGATTGAGTGAGTCTTGCTGCCCTGTATCGGTTTTCTGAAATTCGTGCCCATGTCTTTTGTGCAGTTAAACCAGGGGACGAGAGCGCGCTTGCTGCTGGAGCGTGGTGTCCAGCCAAGAACGAACTCAACTTGCTCAGGTAGGGCTTTCACAATTGCACGAGATATCAAGCGATATTAAACCTCCTGCAAAGGAATCACATAAAGCACTCCTCGGACCGATTTCGCGAGGTCATCTCGGAGCCCGAGTTCGTCGCACATTTCGGCGAACCACGTCCACATCCAAAGGGAAAGCGCCAGAGCATTTTCGGTCGAGACGATGAACTGAAGACGGCACCAAAGGGCGTGGACAAGAATCACAAGTATGCTTTGTCAATCTCTTGTGGTTGATTTGCCTACCGGTATTTTTATGACCTAGGGACATTGACCTTCTCAAGTGTCGTTCGCTGGCGGTTACGCATACGTGCGTCCGGTAGTGCTTTCTTGATCGACGGGCTGTGTTGACTTCACCCTTTTTTTTTTGGGTTCGTCAACAGGTTCACCGATGAACAAGTGCTCTCGGGGACGTTTATCCAAGAGCTCGAAAATGTTGCACGGGTTCTCCGGCCTTTTATTCACTGGTATGTGGTTGCCATATCGAACGCGATGGTCCGAGGGCTCAATGTTTGATAGTCTCAACGACATGATGACATTACCTGTGGAAAGTGATTCCAGCGACGGTGAAGCTCAAGAGTGATGAGCTGAGAATCATTTGAATGATGTACAGAACGATTTATTGTTGGCGACCAGCCACCTTCTATTTTGCGAGTATTCGCCAAGTTACAACATAAATGAGAGCGATAAATGAGAGCGAACGAAAGGAATGTTTTATGAATACAAATTCGAGGAGCGATCAACGCGTCGACAAGGTGTCACCAGTACACATTACACAGGGCGAATTTCAACGATCTGCAAATTGGACTCTGTCCAATTTGCTGCCTGTTCGTCAGCCCTTGACCCAGTCTTAGACCACGGTCGACGTGTCTTCCGTGTAAATCGGGAGGTCTCCATATTTGACTGCACCCCCAGCGTCCTTTGACCAGCTGGGCATCCTTGAATCCGCATAGGCGGGCAGCGCATCGTCGCCTGCGGAAACGTACTGACGTGACGAGATCGCCGTCAGTGGCTACCAACGATCGAGGCGGAAATTGCCTTACTGGCGGCAAATAACTGTCTCTATCGAAATGGCTCCTCTTGGTTACGGGGACGGTTACCATCAGTTCCTGAATGAAATCAAGAATTGGTCCGCGGCGGTGATTAGGTGGGGAGGAGGCACTTACGATGGCATCCCTGAACAAGCCTGGCGGACTTGCCGTCCAGATGGGTGCGACGTGAGCTGCGAGCGCGTCTTCTCTCGTCCATTCATCCACCAATTTCGTCACGCGCAGTTTTCCCTGAGGAGAGATGAGCGCGCCGAGGTAACGCGCGCAGTGGGGGGGATATGGAAAGATAGTACGCACGATGGACTTCCAGACGAGCCAAGGTACGGACAAGACGACCCAGGTCGCGAGCGTGGCAGCGAAGCTACTGAAGCGCGCGAACCAGATCTCCTTGTCCAGGCTGTCGGTGGTGGTGTTTTGCAGTGCCTGGATGGAGACGTAGTATGTCGTGATGGGGATGAGGAACGTCAGCCTAGTTACGGCGGAGCCCGTGAGGAACTGATGTGCGTGTGCAACGAGGAGGGGGGACGTACACCAGGATGACGAGGAGATAGACTCTTTCGAGGGAGGGACGACAGTACATGGATACCAGCCGGGCGAGAGCCGACAAGCGGACCTCCCATGTGTTTGGCGAGATCTGTGTGTGAGTTGAGTTCTTGGGCCGCGGTGATGGTCATTGATGGACGAGACGAACGAGATCTTTCAGCTCAAAAGGTAGCTTTGGTGGGACTTGATTGCGAGAAATATCCTGGTCCAATGTTTGTGGGTCTGTTGCAAAAGAATAAAGTGGTCGCGACACACCACGACGACATCGATGGTGGCTCGTTTTGACGACAAAGAAGGAGTACTCAGAATCATATTGTATGTAGTACAGTTGGGAGGAGGACCAGCTCCGTAGCAGGCTAGCAGCAGTGGGAGTAGGAACTATGTCTGTCGCCGATTGCTGCCAGTGATTTAAGTCACATAGGTACAACGAAAGGTGGGCGACATGACAACGGGGGGGGCTGGTCTGATTGGGAACAACAAAAACGAAATGGCTCTTGGTAACTCGTTCGATGGATCAGATCCTGTGTTCATTCATAGCAACGAATCATGAATGTCTTGGTCGATATCACATTGTCCTACTCCTTCCTGAGCCGGGCAATCGGGAGGCGGTATATGGGCAAAGCAAAGTAATTTCGTGTGTCTCCCCATCGCTCATCGCCCTGCTCAACTTCGACATCGTACCAATCGACGTCGGCTCCGACCTCGGTCAGGTGACAGTCGGACACGCGCGTGTAGACATCGTAAAAAAGAGCATCTTCATATCTCGGATCAGCATTCATGTAGAGTCCGAAGACAGTCTAACGCACTCGTCGCTCCCAGTCCGTTGAAAAAACTGAACCGAGCGTCAGGTCCATCTAGAATGGCTGGCAGACGTTTGAAGAACTTGTAAAGCTCTGCAGATACGTTGTGGATCACACTTTGCAAAACGAGGTCGAGCTCACCGTCATACTGTTCGGCAAACGTGTCGGTGTAGACAACGTCAAACTTGCCCAGCGCGAGGAACTCGTCGCTGGAGAGCACGTCTTGCCACTTGCC
The DNA here is from genome assembly GCA_038091455.1 of Leccinum uliginosum. Lineage (NCBI taxonomy): Eukaryota > Fungi > Basidiomycota > Agaricomycetes > Boletales > Boletaceae > Leccinum > Leccinum uliginosum. The sequence goes on from JBBPOM010000059.1 coordinate 23,109, forward strand.
TTTGAGGATCTTCACGCCTGCCTTCTTGTGCCATCCGTTCTGATCCATGTATGTGAGCACGTCGGGGTGCGGCTCAACGATGACGTGGAGAGAGGGTGGTTTGGACAGAGATTGAAACATGGTGTCGATCTTGACAGATGTCGAACGTAGTTATCGAGCAGGAAAGTGAGATCCACGAACCATTCCCAGACCAAAGCCGACATTGAGAACCTTGAGTCCATCATCTAGCTTTGGGTGACTGAGGGAAAGCTCGTCGACTGTTTTGCGCACTGGGTACAGTCTTATGCAACATGCACGACGTCGAGTTGAAGTTGATCCACATACTGATATCGCGCTCCCATCCCATCATGACGCCGACTTCTTCACCATCCCCGACTTTCAGGAGGCATATGTCTTGATCGTTGTCATCTTTGACGTAATGCAAAGGCGCAGCCAGAAAGGCATCGGTGGATCCGACTGGGGAGTGATCTTTGTTGCTAATCACCAAGGAGGAGGGTACTTCGATAAGTGAAGACTTTGAAGAGAGGAGCGTACGCAGCAATTCTGTCAGAGGTTCAACTAGGGTGAACAGAATGCGTCTGCGCGTGAAGCACCTGCACGAATGCCAGTATCACGGATAAGGGTATAGCATGCGTCGTTGTTCATGGAGAGTGCAATGTCGCCGGCCGTGTTACCAAGGTTGTCCACTGACGAGTGTACGTCGATGTGAGCGATGGGAGGCAGAGGGCAGGAAAAACATGCCTGCATTCCACACGGCACCTTCATCAAGGAGGAGCTTCACAAGGTGGTCGTTGCCTACATACGCAGCAGCGTGTAAGGAAGATGTTCCATCGTTGTCCTGGAACCAGAGTGGTGCGTCGGCGTCTATGAGGTCGCGGATGTTGTCGATGGGTTCCTGCTCCAGGATCGCTTGGATCAGCGTTGTTCCAAGCTCGGTGATGGCGTTTATTTCTTCCATATCCTCGACATCTTCGATAATTTGAACGTCATCTTGGTCGAGAGAGGTCATGGCGAATAAGTATACAGATCCTGATCAGACTCACGATCGCAAGAATGCTAAATTACATAATCGATTGATTGACCCAGCGACGGTCATGTCGGAATACTGGGTGTCGCACAAACGGTATTTCTGCAAGTACTGCAACATCTACATTGCGGACGACAAGCCATCGCGACAGCAGCACGAAAATGGGCTGCGACACAAAGGAAATGTGGACCGGTTTGTGAGAGGGCTGTACAAGGAAGGAGAGAAGCGGGTGAGGGAGAGAGAGGAAGAGAAGGGGATCATGGCGAGCGTGGGGAAGGTGTGCTTGTAAATTCGTTATCGATACGCAGCTGACTTTTTTTGACAGGCTGCGGAAGCTGCGTATGCCTTGGATGTGGCGTCAGGGCGCGCAGGCAGTTCATCTGGACCAAAGGACTCCACAGCTGCGCCAAAGCCAAAAGCGAAGACCGTTAAGCCATCCGACCCGTATGCAAACTACAGCACCGCAGCGTCGCTGGGGTACAAAGACCCTGAGGCAGAAGAGGCGCAACAAAGGATGCACGCGGGTACGCCGGGATCGTGGACGGTGGTGACCAAGACAGAGGAGACCAGCGAGGGACAGCGAGGGGAGAAACGGACAGTCGAGGAGGTCGTGGAGGACGAAGAGGACGCGCGGGCGTTCAAGCTACGGAAGAAGACGGTCCGGGCGGGAGAGTTGTACGATCCGGACCGGGCTGGTTCGAAGGTCGAGTCGGACGAGCAAACCGGTCCGAGTCTATTCCGAAAAAGGAAAGTACGCCCGACTTTTTAATTATGATGTGTGCACATTGTTAGTACTCTGAGCATGGCGAGAGCGTGTGCGAGTCCCGGTCCTTCAGGCTCCTCCTCGGTCGAAAAGACCTGTGATATCATCGATGAGAGGCCTCTCAGAGTCGAATACAGACTGTACAAGCGCAGGTTCTCTGGTCTCCTCGGCTTCGTGTGTACTCCACCTTTTTTTTCGGTTTCCCCCTCATACCTCGGTTCAGATCATCCTCGGCCTCGTCACGGGCATGCCATGGGCCTGGTTTGGCCCAATTACCACCCAAGGTATGCTCTCCGCCGTTCCCCTAAGGCATCCCATCCGAACTTTCTCACAGCGGCCACCGAATTCGACATCACTGTCGATCATGTTAATTGGCTCGGTAACATCGTCAGTTGTATATATATCCCTGTCTCCCTCCTCGTTCCCGTCATCTGCTCTCGCCTCGGCATCGCCCGCTGTGTGCGTCCCCGTTCCCTTCTGCTCTTCCTCCCTCATTTCACCCCTCTAGGTTCAAATCGGTGCCCTCCTGAACCTCATCTCGGGTTGGGTTCGCTATGCAGGCACCGCTACCTCTCTTTCTTCCCCGTCCACCTACGCCCTTCTCATGTTTGGCCAGGTATATCACGCCTCCTTCTCCGAGCGCATATCCCTCCTTATCATATTCATCCATAGATTTTCTCTGCCATCGCACAACCCGTATTTCAGGTCCTTGGTCCAATGTATTCCGAGAAATGGTTTGACCTCAAGGGCCGCACCACTGCAACCATGCTCATTGCAGTCGGTCCGTTCATTCTTCTTCTCCGTATATATTCATCTCATCACCTCTTCTACACAGCCAATCCAATAGGCGGAGCGATCGGTCAGCTCTCTTCTCCCCTCGTCGGAACGCCCAGCCAGTCGGTCAGTCATCCCCGTCACGTCGCGCTTCTCTTCTTCTTTTAACCTCCAGCGACGCTGTTTCTCTCAGATTCTAGCTTTAGCAATAATATGCACTGCTGTCACTCCCGCAGTGCTGCTCATATCCGACGCCCCTCCTACTCCCCCAAGTAAGCTCCCCAATCACCCGCTTCTCCAACCGATCCTCACCCGCCTAGCCTATGCTGGTTCCAGACCTCCACAATCACTCACATCTCTTTGCCGTGCCGTCATGGGTTTGCCGGTTTCACCAGATGTTTGCATGAAGTTCCGTGAACGCCTCGACTTTGTCATCATCACTCTCCTTTTTGGCGTATTCGTTGGCGCAACCACCACTATCAGCATATTGTCAGACGAGTGGTTCGTGAGTACCGTCACTGTTCCGTTTGTCTACCCTCCCAACTCAACTTGATTTCCAGCAACCCGTGGGATATTCGAACACGATCGCCGGACTCTTGGGTGCAAGCTTGCTAATGTCTGGCATCGTCGCGTCATTCATTACAGCACCATTGTTCGACCGCGTCTTCGTCTATAAGCTCGGCATCACTCTCAAGATCCTCGTCCCAATCCTATCCGCTGGTTGGTTATCTCTGATCTGGGCTGGTAGGCTTCTCCTTTCCTGCCTTGATGCCATTTTGACCACCAACTTACAAGTTCGTCCAAATGACATTGCCGCTCTCTTTGTTATCTGTGTCGTCATTGGAATATGCTCCTTGACCATGCTCCCTATTGCTTTGGAGCTTGGAGTGGAGCTGACGAGGAACGCAGATGCTAGCGCCGCCATTCTGTGGTGCAGGTGAGCTTAACATTTGTAGCGCATCGAAACCATGCTTACCCCCCACAGTGGAAACTTGTTTGCTATCATTTTCATCATCGGTGTGTTTTGCCGTTGCATCTTCGTTCATCACCCTGATCAACGCGTTTCGATCCAGTGGAGGGTAGTCTCCGTGCCCCCTCAACCGCGGACCCCCCATACAACATGCGCCAAGCTATCATCTTCCATGGGACGGTCGTTGTCATCTTTGGTCTGCTTGTATTCTTCGTGCGGGCGCGGCAGGCCCGCCGCGAAATGGACGAGACTATGGCAGTAGACAATGCCATCCCCATAGTCTCCAATTCTGATACCACTGAAAAACCCGAAATCAGAATGGAGGAGCATGAGTTGATCAAGACCTCCTCATGATGATCGATCTGGACAAGGAGTTGGATACATCTATGGGCCCATTTACTTCACTAGTGTTTAGCTCGTTGACCTGCTGTACATATAACTGACATTTATCGCACTCATTTATCTTATATATATGCATTCTGTTGCTCTTCCCTGCGCACACAAGCCTCGCCGCCCAGGTGACCAGTGAACGCTTTGCGAGACGCGTGTCATTGCTAGCTTGCTTTCTTGAACCCCTGAAAATATTGTTCCCTAAAGTCCTTGTGAGCCGGAGCGTGCAAAGTCGCCACGTCCTTAGTGTCGAACGTAGGTGGCGAATAACTCTCTGTCGTCGTCTTGCGGATGGTGATAAGCTACGGCCACCGAGTCAGACAAGTCAGTCGGCGTTGCGTAAGTCCAAAATCAACAAGTTCGCGAGACGCCCACCCGTCTACCCCAATTCCCGAACCCTTGCATAGAGTTGGCCACGAGTTCCATTCCCTCGCAGAGCGCGGCTCGGACGTCCACCTCCTCGTACGTCTCCGTCACCGTCGGAAGGAAGAACACGAGCAGGCCGCGGTGTTTGAGCTGGTACCGAGCAAAGAGAACGAGGTCGGTGATCAGGGCAGAGAGCTCGTACGGTCTCGTGGGTGGTATGTACGGTTCGTTCGGATCCCTAGTACCACCACACGCAACGCACGCAGGTCGATGGACCGGAGTCATGGCTGGAGATCAGAAAAAAAAGGGACTTACGATCGAGGAATCCGAGGAGGTGGTTTGTCATCGCGGCGTTTTTTGTGTCCGAGACGCTTCGCGCCAGCCCTTACGCCGTCTGCCGGGGAAGTCAGGCTCTCGCTTGGGCGGCGGCGATCAGGTCGGGGGGAACGTACATGGTGGGTCTGTGATGATTGCATCAAAGAGCCCGCCGCATCTCCATGGGTGATGCGTGACGTCGAACGTGCAGAGATCCATGATCCGCTGTGCGACCCCGTATCGCGCGGCCGCGCCGATGATCCCCGGGGTGTTAACTTTGGAACGAGATCAGGGACGCGACGTTCTTTATGAGCCAGGGACATGGGGTGCACACCTTTTCCGCGCATTTGTCGGCCGTCGATGTCAGACCCGTACACGAACGCTCCGAAATATGCGGTCGTCTGATCGCAATCGTTGGGTCATAGTGCGCTCATGTAGTGATACTAGCTGTGCAGAAAAGTACGCACGTAGGCCATGCTCCCGGTTCCGATGAACGGGTCATACATGAGTTTTCCAGGTGCGGCCTAGTATACCCGCGAATTCGACCCGTTACTATCACGGACTTGGCAGAGACAACTCACCTGCGTCTGGTTGGCCATCAGCAACGATATCTCCGCTTCCATGCTCGTGTTACCAAAGTATGCCCGTTTCTTCACGTCGAACTTCTTGATGAGCGCCCGAGCCGTGCCTTCCGCGACCTGTCAGCGGGTTGTGAGATCATGATGGGGCCGAACGGACGGGAACGAAGCGGGTAAAACGTACCAACCTGCCGAAGTAAGCTTGTTTGAACTCGCCGTCTACGTTTCGGCGCCCATCAGGTCGTCGATCGTCCTCGTCTGACAGCAGCGTAGAGAGAGAGAGAGAGAGAGAGAGAGAGAGAGAGAGAGAGAGACGTCGTCAGCCCATCATCGGTCCTTTCCCCCGGATACGCACATTCTTCAAACACCCCAAGCGTTATCTCTGGACTCTTCATGTCGATCTTGCCCAAAAAGCCCATGTAGGCAAAGCTCTCGATCACATCGCGCTGTCGACGTTGAGAGAGCCCGTGGTTGTACCCGATCACGGTGAACTTGAAGGAGGTGTCTGGAATATAACGTTCCCAGAGAGACCGCGCGCGTTTGTTTGCGTCGTGCAGCTCGTCGTAGGTCGACCCCTGTCCGTAAAATTCGTAGATCGACCTGAGCAAAAAGGATGAGTGAGACAGACGCGATAGTAACTGGGCGGGTGTACCAGTATCAGTACGTACTTGATCAGTATACACCTGCTCGCGAGGATCCTCGCGTGTTCCTCTTCCATCAATCTGAGGATCATGAACGGCCGCTTGACGGCGTTGACCAGGTCCTCCTCGGACGACTCGGTGGCATGATAGCGGTCGAATCCAACCTGAAAGCCATGGAGTTCTGCGATGGACCGGAGCTCTGGGATGCGGAATTCCTCGTGTGCTTGTGCGAAGACGAAGAGATAGTCGCAGGGTGCCATCCAAGCTTGTTGACTCAGTTCCGACAAGTCGCGTTTCACCGAAACGAGAGTCACCTTTGATGTCGACCACCACCACCCCGAGTCTGGGACATGTCGTTCAAGCCGTCCTGAGCTCCATCGACGAGGACAGCCGTAAGCCTGCTGATCCCCCACGACCTTCTCTCCCCCATCTCGGTGCTAATCTCCATGCTCGAGGACGAAAGTCGAGGAAGGAATCGACAAGCTTCGTGCGCTGTTCCCGGACACGACGGTGCTAGCTGCACTCGACCTCGTCGACCGCGAAAACGGTACGCATTCTGCCCCCAAAGTATCTCCATTGCGCACGTCACGCTCAACGTCGGCTTCGACTCACAGTGCTCAAGTACCGGACGCCGTGGGGGAGATGCCACTATGAGGTCCTTGGGTCCACTGCAACGTACAACGTCTTCCCCCGTTTGGGCTGCTCGCCGCACGTGTCTTGTTACTGTACTTGCCCCGCTTTCGCGTTTGCGGTTCTCATGAGCGAGTCCCATCTGATGGTAAGCAGTCAGGCCTGCGTGTTTCGTTTCCCACATATTCTGCTGCCAGTGTAAGCATGTGCTCGCAGTCTGCCTCGCAGAGCAGCTGTCGAAATGCATCCAGCGTCCCATCGACGACGGCGATCTACTTGCAAGGCTCACGTCCCACGTTCAATGATAAAAACGACCTCGGTAGGAGACGCAATGTAAGAATATAAAGCATGCTAGCTATGTAAACCCGAATAATCTATGTATCATTATTAACAAATAGAGGATAACATACGGAACTTCAAAGGCTCTATCGTCTTCAACGCTCTGCGTTGTGGTGTGGCATGACAATGATCAGGACGAGCTTTCTTACAGTTCTTCGTCCCTGTTCATCCTCCCTTTGAGAAGGGACGCGTATTGTTCCAACTCTTTGACCAGGTTTGCGGTCTCGCCTCTAGTAGGAGTCGTGCTGATCTCCATATCATCGTCATCTGGCTCGGAGCTCTCATCGTCGGGCAGATCGTCCATGTCTATATCCGAGTCCGAGGACTGCTTGCGGGACCGAGAAAGCCTACTGACGCTCCGGTGAGACCTGTCGAATTCGGAGGAAATGTCATCAAGGTCGGCCTTGAAGTGAACCCAAGATGCTAGCTTCACGATTTCCTCGGGATCCCAGAATCCCCACCACTGCTCGTCTTCGTCTTCGTCTTCATCATCTTCATCATCCTCGCTCTCGTCGGGATCATCAACAATGGTGCGTTCTGCGATCGGAGGTCTCTTCCCCCAAACAGCAACAAACCAGGGCCACTTTCTCAGAGCACTACGGTCATCTTCGGAAGGTACCAGGGGCCTGCGGCGCGATCTTGATTTGTGGGCACGTCCTCGAGAGTGCGATTGAAGCAGGTTCAAAGCATCTTCGCGTTCGTTCATCCCTGGCGTGAGGGCCCAATATATGCGCCCTTCTATATCTCTCCCCAATGGTGAAATCCGAGGGATCCATGCATACGAAGCCACTTTCAACGCATCGTCGATAGCTGCGACGATACGCTTGTGGTTCTCCGTCTTGGATTTGTCTAGCTGCGAACTCGGGTTCAGGATCTGATTGATAACTGGAAGACGGAGCCGCTTACTCGTTTTCCCGTTGATTTTTCGCGCTCCTTTTCCTGCTCGAATCGTTCGTTCTCGATGCGAAGCGCTTCTCGTGCCTCCTTGATCCGCTCTTTGGATTCCTGGACTCCTGCTTCGAGTTCCCGCCTTGCTGCTTCAGATTCGACAACAGCATCAACTATGGCTGAGATCACAGGAACAAGCTGAGAAGTGCGGAGAATAGTGATACTCCCGGTGTTGGACTGATTCGCTCCACTGCGTGTCCGAATGATAGAAACAGATTCTGGAGGGGGTAAGGGGTCTGGGAAAGAAAGAGGAAAGAGAGTAGAACAGGAGCGAGATGGGTTCTCCTGCCGATCACGGAGAGTCCCGAGAGCAGCCCACAACTTGTTGAGATGCGCGCCACTTTCTCGTATTGATTTTACGGTGACCTTTAGTATCTACAAGTTTGATGAGGATCGTTGGTGTTGCACATGCAAACAAGGAGGGCTGACCTTCTCACGTTCTCCTTTAGCATCTATCATATTTAAGAGACCGACAATGAGTGATTTGATGCACGCTTCGCTCACCCAAGGTACGAGATCTTCCTCCTCGTCCTCGAGATTGCGAGTTCGTGAGGGCCTTATTTCGTCCAGCTCATCAAGATGGCTACGGGAGAGTTCCAGTACAGAGGAGAAGCGCAAGGCAAACTCGCGGATATTGATTCGTTCTTCGGCCTCGGTTAGTGAGAGCGCAGTGCCCACGCGCGTCCAGATAGGCTTTGCAAGTAGCTTTGGTTTTTTGGGAGCCTTGTTCTTGGCTTTCGGTGCAGACTTGGCTTTCGGTCCTATTGCAGACTTTGAAGACCGGGGAGTCTTGCTAAGACCACCCTTGAGGGACGTTGAGAGGGACTTGTTACTATTGTGCTTGGAAGCAACTCCGTTCATTGCCTGATGCTGTTTGGACTTCTCTCCCGGTTTGTGTGCCATCGGACCCTGGAGAGCGGACCTGTCAGTGCGCGACCGTCGACCACGACGTAGTAAACTCACGGCTGCTTTAGGGTCTTGGCGCAGGACATCGGCTGCCGAAGTGACGCCAGATTGGCGCGCAGCGTTGGCGAGATTGCTGCAAGTGGTGGTAAGTTTGAATTTCGGGTATGAGGAGGCCACGAACCCTGTTGGTTGCAAGCCCTTGGCCTTTCTGCAGGCAACGCAGTTGCAGACGTCATCGCATCGTGGACACCTGTTGGCAAGTCACTGATCTGTGAAATACGGCAGAATGGGTGCATAATTGCCTAAAGTGATAGGTCGCGTCGTGGACATGATTGACCTGGTCTGTCTCGCTTTCGGCGAGAATGTCCTCGAGGAGAAGACCGTAGCGATTCTTGAGACAAGGTTTGCAGTACTTGGCGTTGCACCTGCGGCCCTTGCGGGTTTTGACAGTGCAGCGGATACAGACTGAGGGTGACGTGAGCGCACGAGCTGCGGGAGAGGAGTGAAAGTCACCCGTGGCATCACGCTTCTTGTTGCACTGATGGCAGTATACGAATCCGCTGGGAAACTCGTCGGGCGCGTTCGGTGGCATGGCGTCCTCGGGCTGTTTGATCTTCTTACTGACTGGCTGGTCAGGTGCGTCGGTGTCGAGCTTTCGCTTGTTGTGGGCGGGTGCGGGGAGCGTGCTGGAGCTCATTTGAGAGGCAGATGAACGAGACAACGCGTTTTCTTTGCGGCCCGTTGATGACACGTGCAGGCTGAGATGATTGTGTGATGTGCGCGACGTTGGCAGCTCTACAAAGAGATGCGAGAACGACTTTCTTGGCGCCGTGCCACCCATAGTCAAGAACGTCCTCGACGTTGTGCTCGACGCGTCCAAGGTCACCATGGAGTGTTGTTCGCCGCCGCTGCCCATTTAATTGGCGCGATCACGTGATCAATCTATTTCCAGGCCTACCCTTAACCAAAAAAACCTTTGCCAGGTCTGTTTTGCATGGGGGTCGGTTAAAGCATGTCTCACGCAGACCACACCAGAGACCCTTGGTAATCTCTCTCTCTTCCTTCTCTTCCTCCATCACCTCTGACTCCCTCTCTGCAAAGTCCATGGGTAATCCTCAATGACTTTGGAGGCGCATTCGCAATGGGTGCCGTCGGCGGTGGCATATGGCACGGCATAAAGGGCGCCCGAAATTCTCCGCGGGTACGCTACTCAGTTTTTCTCCTACCCTCCCTGACCCCTTCTCCACAGGGCGAGCGTCTTGTCGGCGCCATCTCGACAATAAAAGCCCGAGCACCCGTCACCGGAGGCAACTTTGGAGTCTGGGGTGGTATGTTCTCGACATTCGACTGCGCCGTCAAGGGCTGGCGACAAAAAGAGGATGCCTGGAACGCCATCATCTCTGGTTTCATGACCGGCGGTTGCTTAGCTGCTCGCAGTGAGTCTCTTTCTCACTCCCAGGATCACTTCTGTGCACTCGCATCATCCGCTCATATGTTACCCAGGCGGTCCAAAGTCTGCCCTAGGATCAGCCGTTGCTTGTGGTATCCTACTGGGTGTATTTGAGGGCGTCGGGGTCCTACTGTCCCGTGTCTTCAGCGAGGGTACGCGGCCACAGCTACCCCCACGTACGTGTTTCTCCTCTTCAACTGTCATGCCGCTCAAGCTCCCTCCCCAGTACCGGATAACATGGCAGCACAACCGTCGCCAGCCAGCCACTAGACTTTATATACATTATTTTGCTTTACTACCCACCTCAATGTATAATCGCCATTCAATGCATGGATATTTCCGCCGATGGCAAGGCACTCATATGTCATCCGCAATAGCGAGAATACTGGACAACATCTCCAGCGACTTGGCCCAAGTCGCAGACTTGCAAATCGCTTACCTCTCACAGGCTTTGGTGTTGGACTGCCAGATCAGTCGAGATTACAAGCGGAAACTCCGCTTTCAGTGAGCTTTTTTCTCCTGTTGACGCACTGAAAATTCCATCCTGGCACTGCTGCAGGTTCGCAGAACTCATGTCGAGTGTAGGCGACGCAACGTCGACTGTCCTTCCGATGTCCTCTCCGGTTTCGCGCATGAGCGCAACCATCACCGAGCTTCCTCATACCCCTGAATATGGATCACATCCCTTTCGACCCTCCAAGTCTGGTGTCGGAGGACCTCGGGAAATGGATGCCGGTCACCAAGCACACTATACAGGGACACATACCACCTCTGCCCTACAGCAGGAACTTGGGCATGGAAGAGAACGCGGGGACACGACTGCTCACAAGCCTTTCGACCGAATCCCTCACGATCATATTCCGACGTTACATCGCCAGTCGACAAAGCAACTAATACGTCGATTCGAGACCATGACAGATCCAGCGGAGACGGTTCAGGTTAGGAAAGCCCCTGGTTCTATCCGCACAACCTTGGGAGCCGACTCGCTCGACAAGCAGCGCCCTTTCCTGACAATCGGGCCTCACAAGAGCAAGAAAAGGTCCCTAAGCAATTCCTTGCGAAACTTCATGTCCGTTTTCAAGAGGAAGAAAGACAAGGAATCGGATGATGATGATTATGTCCCACCTCTTTACGCTCCTGAGCTAGATGTCGCCGCAGTCGTGGAGCCCATGTTTCATCCTGAATCCAAGATAATCTCGCATGCCCCGAGGGAAGAAGAGAATGTGCACCCCAGCAGAGACGGGGCTGCGCTCTCTGGTCCACTGCTTTACCTGTCACGACGGCCGTCTCACCCCGTCTGGGTCTCGTGTACAGTGACATTGTTCCACACACACCTACTGATTACCTGGTATACAATGCGTGACACTCCTTCTACTCACGTCATTTATCTAGATAAATTTATGGACATACACTCTCTCAACGAGCGAGTATCGCAACCCGACACCGAAGATGATCTGAAGAGCTTTGAGTTGTCCTTCGAGGGTCAACAGAGAGAAACGTTTGCTGCGACCTCTAGTCAGGACCGCGCACGATGGGTCGGCGCAATCTGGTGAAATCCAACGCCGTCTCCAAATTCCAAGAATTCACCTTGTTTCAGGGATGCCATCCTTGACTCACAATTCCGGAGGGAGAATGTACATACATCGAAGCGTAGCGAACCATTGACCAATAACACGAATGTCACCCCCGAGCACAGAGATACTGGTCAAGTCCTACAACTCCCTTCGTCCGCCGAGGATACGCACTCGGAATACACATCCTCCAGCGAACCAAAAACCCAATTGGTTCACAAGACGCTTCCGCCTACACCAATTGCCAAGTCGCCACGTCACACGCTTTCCCCGCTGTCAATCTCTCCACCCCGTCCTCCATCCCAGTTATCCAACCCCCACTCCCGGTCCAAGAGTCCTTCTATCGCCAAGCTTGGAACGTTGTCGGTCGTTACGCAGCGCCTTGCCCAAATCGAGCGCTCGGAACTAGTAAGCCCAATCTCGAGTGCTGTCACTTCATCCAGCGCAGGCACCGCTCTCCGGCGAGCGCAAGTCGACCGACCGACGCTCCATGGCCGTCCGTTTGCACACATCGAGCAACTCCAGGAAGAACACTCGGCAGGATCCCGGGGCAGGCTGGTGGAAACACCTTCCACGGACGCTTCCATAGTAATTCCCCTTCCCGAACCACCGTCGAACACGCCGCTTTCCGAGACTGCCTCTGTGCGAAGCGCATTCAAGAGGCATCGCGTGGAGCGACCGTCAGCATTGCTTACAACGACGCCACCAGGTTCGTCTACGAAGGTGGCTGACTCTCTTGGAACACCAATGGAAAGCTTGCGGGCGACTGCGATTCGGGAACATGTCGAGAACCCGCCGACGTCGCCGCTTTCCGCTGTTGGTATGGAACCCCTGATGGCGCCCCTGGCAGAGCTGATCAAGGATGCTAGCGCCAAGCACTATGATCAAACGGCAGGATTGGGCGAACAGATTATCTCGCTCCAGAGAGACATACATATGCTGCCCAGCGAGATGCAGGTATTGTTGGGTCAAGCGGTAGCCGCTGCCGCCAAGAGAACCTCGGATTCGAAAGGCCACGCCGACGAAGCGAGTCTGCGAGACCTCTCGACCAGCCTCGAAAAGTTGAGGAAACAGATCCAGGCGAACTCGCAACACCCGCAAATGGATTCGTTGATGAGGATGTTTGAGGGCTTGCAGACACAGCTCGCGACCCTGGCTCCCTGTCTCATGGAGAAGCTATCAGCTATCGAGCAACTACAACGTCAGGCTGAACGAGAGGCAGAGCGTCTCTCTCCGATGCACGTTGAAACTACGAGCAACCTGAATCCTCCTCCTGCGCCTCGCGCCTCGTCGCCGACAGAAATCAGTCTCCAGGACGGCTCCCACCACACATCAGTTGATCTATCAGATATATACGCGAAACTGGACGAGCTTGCATCTCTGTACAAGGCCAGCACTGCTGCGGTCTCCACAGACGAGGTACCCTCTACGAGAACTCTGGATGCTGACTCAGAAAAGGTATTTCGTATTCGCTGGGATGCATTGAACAGTGATTTACTTACCAAACCTCTGATAGCTTACGTTGATCTTGGATCATCTCAAGTCGGAGGAAGAACAGCGTAAGCTCCAGCTCGATCAACAAGTAGATAGCGTTCGTTACCTTAACGAATTGAATTCGGTATGTGTCAACCAGGACTTCCCCGCCTCTCGTGTTGACAAGTCCATTGGAACATAGTGGCTTGAGACCTTTGTGAATGGCGGCACTGTCCATATTCAATCAGTGGCTACAAACGTCGAACAACTTTGCTCTTACCTTGGTATCTCCTCGGAGAATGACACCGATGTCGGGCAACCCTCGAGCGAAGGAATGCTCGGGGAGATCAGACACCTTGTATCATCCGTTCAGACCAAAGCTTCGGGTGAAGATCAGCTACATGCATCCGTCGCCGAACTGATGAATGCGGTTAGAGATCAGATGAACAACGGAACCGAACAACGGACCGCACTGGGTGCGATATACAAGACAGTTGTCTTCGTCCGAGCTGACTCGAAACTGTGACTACGGTTTGTAGTGACGGATTCCGTCCTGGAGATCATCAACCGGCAGCGACATGAGCAAGAACAGATGCTCCGCGCCCTTTCGACTGGTAGGCATCCAATGTTCCACTCGAGTTGTCCCAACCGTTTCGTGCAGAGCTCACCAACGAGATTCGTGGCGAAAGACTGCGGTTTGTAGAAGCCATGAAAGAAGCTACAGCTATCAACGTGCAAGGTAAACGCGCTAGTGGGTGGGAGAGCATGCGTCACTGACACGACCTAGCCCACGTCGAGCACTTCAAGGCAGAGTTAAGCCGGGAGGTGGCTGCTATGACTCAGGATGTGAGAAGACTCCACCAAGAAAAACAAGTGATTGAGCAACAGATTGCCGATCTGTTTGGGTTCTATTCGAAGCAGAAACAAGAAGCGGAGGTTCGTCTCGCTTATGCTGGGCCTCGCCGAAATATATTATCTTGTCCCACAGAATACTGCACGCCGCAACGCACCTTCGAAGTCAACTGGGCTCAGTAACCTGCAAAATTTACCCTCGTCGACTACGAAGCGACCGCGGCGGCCATTGCCCCATCCTGTTTTCCAGAGAAGGGATTGAGGCGACGGCACGCTGGGAAACAGCGGGGTGGTGAGGATGTAGACCAAAAGCCGAGGGGAAATGAGTGGTGTTGTATTAACTATTGGTTCGAGCTTGAAGATCTCAACGAGCGTGATCTAAACGTGAGAGCGAGAGGAAATTCCTTGCATCTCCCCAACCCATCCTCTCTCGCTCCTTCCCCAGGAGCGCACCTCTACGCACTTCCTCAGCATCGACGATGTTCCAATCATCGTATTGGGTAACGAGGCCGTTCCTTATACCCTGTCGAACCTCTTCAGGGGGATCCTCGGGATGAGGTGATACGTTCGGTACGAGAGTATCTTGTACGGCTTCACTCCCATGCTCTCTACTTGCCGTGTCCATCTCGGCGGTGCCGGGCATGATGTCTGATAGAATTGTGCTAGCGACCGCGTATGCATCCATCATGGTGGTAGCCAGGACCCCTTTAGCACCGTTTGCACTCCAACCGGAAGCATACATATTTCTCAGGGGGGTGCCAGACTCTGATACAATACGACCTCCGCGTGCCCGGAGGTGGGAAGAGGCAGGGTCAAAAAAGGCGGCAGTTGGGTCTACATGAAAACCAAGAGAGGTGACGACAAGGGAAGTATTGAGTGTAGAAGTCTGGTTGGTTGAGACTGCACGGCCTGTGAGAGGATCGAGATGGGTGTGTGCGAGGGTGAGCTCGGCAGAAGAGGAAGAGTGGATCGGCGCAAGGGCAGTGGGCATGCGATAGAAATCGAGGGACCAGGTTTTTGGAGTGGTTCCGAACCGGCTTTGGGAACCGTTTTGAAGAAGCTCGAGGGTGCGGCGCTGCTGGCGGGACAAGGTTGTTCCCTCTGGGATGGTAAAGAGGGAGGGTTCAAGAGGAACCATGGACGCGTTTGGAAGGTGCATCATTTCGCGCAGTTCCTTGTTCGTGAACGCTGCTTCTAGTGGACCGCGTCTACCGATGATGGAGACATGCTTGAGAGTGGACCGAGAAAGAACATCGAGAACGTGTTCGGGGACGTCGTATTTCTTGAGAGCGGAAGGTGATGTGAGGAGCATGCGAGCGATATCGAGAGAGACGTTTCCGTTCCCTATTAGAGCAAGATGGGTGATCTTGTCCAGTGCGGGCGGGGGTGGGTTCGAGGGATGTCGTGTGTACCAATGCACGAGTGAGAGTGCGGGAATGCAATGCGAGGACGGGGGAATGGCCGGGTGGAGAGTGGGCAGGGTGCATCCGGTTGCAAACAAGACATGTGTGTAGTTCTGGAGTAGGGATACTAGCGGGAGGGGCAGCGCGTGAGGGATCGAGGCGGGTGCCGCGCTGCCGACATGGACGTTGCCAAAGAATCGGAAGCGCGGGTCGGCGGCAGCCTGGTCGAACTTGTTCGTGCAGTTCTTGAGAGGCCTTGAGCGGGGCAGACAAGGTCGAGGACGGGCCCACGCACCTTGACTTCCGGGTGGTCGGGGGCGACGCCGTAGCGGACGAGTCCGTGCGGCGCCCAGAGACGGTCGAATACGTGAACTCTGAGCGACGGCGAGGACGAGTCAGCGCGGGGCACGCGCGACAGCAGGCGCGAGGCGACGTAGAACGCAGATGGCCCACCGCCGACGATGGCGAGCTTGACCGGTCGGGGCATCATTCGCGACTTGGACAGATGCAGGCAACCCTCAGCGCCGCCGCACTCAAACGTACGTCCCCGACCCGCCCCTTTCACTTACGCGCTCATTCAACCACACAAACAGCCTTCGTCAGGGCCTTGACTTGTCTCTCCAGATACGGCGATGACCTCGTCCTATACGCCGACGCTCAACACGTCACGCTGAGCGCGACAAACTCGTCGCTCTCCGCATATTGTCGCTTCAGGTATGGGAAGATGTACTTTTCCAGGTATCGCGTGGGCGGGGGTGTCAACGGGGCTGGCCCGTCGAATGGTAGCCCCAGTGTACCTCAGGATGTCAAAGGACAGCTCCTGGTGAAGGTGCGTCGCGCGTGCTCCTGGATTGGTTTATGCATCGATACTGTGCTCGCAGACACTGTTGTCGATATTCAAACACAGAACTATCGAGAAAACAGTCGAACGGTGCGAGCTCGTCATCATAGAAGGCCCTTCCGACGATCAGCCCCAAGAAGACGAGGACACGCTGGAAAGCAGGCTCATAGTACGCCTACACTGCAAACACGGTCAGCTCCGCTTTCTGCCACCGATAGAGTGCAACCTGTCATAGGTTATACACTAGGCATCGTCAAAACCCATCGTCTACCTCTCCTTATCCCAACTTCCCTCCTCTCGCCCGGCGTCCCAGATTCTGAAAATGAATCGCGCCTCACAATCGGCCCAAGAGCTATCAGAGACATCACCGAGCACTTCCCTAGCGGCCGTGGAACTAAAAGCGACCCTCAGCTTGTATGGACTTTCGGAGACACAGACGTCGATGTGAAGAGCCTCGAGTCATCTATAGATACGAAAGGTTTGTGCCGTCAATTTGGTTGAGTGCCAGTGTCCGAAATGTGTCCCCAGGGAGAGCGCAGTTGGCCACAGAGCTCACGATTAGTGTGGACGAATTCGATGTGTACGAAATAACCGACCCACCTATCACTATTGCCTTTCATCTACGAGAGTTCAATGTGCGTTTGCTCCTTCTCAGCGTCGTAGTTCAAGCTAATTTAGGCGTCCATGTTTAGGCAACAATCACATACGCTGAATCCATGGCTGCGGCATTAGAGCTTCGATTTACAGACCCTGCTGCGCCACTCTTCATCGACGTCGAAGGCGATGAATCCGACGGTCTTTTTGTAATATCTACGTCTCAGTTACAAGGAACGTCATCCAACGCGAACGCGAACACACGGGACTCCTCAACGCCCAGACCACATCAGCCGAGTGGACAGAAAAGGCCGCATTCGGACAGTGACGGTCAGCGATCTTCGAATGCTTCAGGTTCAGGCAGGAGAAGTGAAACACCACGCGTGGAAAAGGTCAAAAGAACAATGAAAGCAGTACAAAGGACCGAGGTTCCTGCAAGGACAAGTGTAAGCAGGGAAAACTCAAGATTGATTAAAGATGAGGACATGATGCCGCCGCCATCGTTCATCCCCAATCCTAATAGGACACAACGAAGTCAGTCTGTTGTTTTTCATGCCTCGCAGAGTGGAGATTTCGGCCCTGCGGATCAGTTCATTTTCGACGGATTCGGCGACGAAACAGGTCCCATCGACGGAAACATTGAGCATGGTGACAACAGAGGGGACCGAAACTCTATCCCTCCTCGTCCACGCGAACCTCTCTTCTATCCGCAATCGTCGCAAATTGCTCCGTCTCCACTGTCGTTGACAGGCGAGGGACCCCTGCAGACCCAACGTACCCAGACCCCACTCTTCTTCCCAATGTCACAGCTCTCCCAACAAGACGAACAAGCGATCAGGGAGTCTGGATTGGGTGTGGAATATATGAATGAAGAGGAATTGGAAGCCATGCTAGAGGGTGAGGGTGAGGAGTTTGAGTTTGACGTTGCGAAAACCGTAGAGTCCGGCGCCGGTTTGTCGAATGACGGGGAAGATGGCAGAGAGAGTTTGGATCTTTTCGAGGACGAATTTGGGCCTACACAAGACAGAGACAAGGATAGCAAGAAGGTAAGCTAGTTCACACCTCCTGTTTTGCGGGTTGTGTTTAAGACGGTTTTCCAGGCATTTCAGCCGTTGTTTGATGATTGAATCAATTCCAATGGGTAGGTCTTGTCGTCGTTCTTTATTGCTACTTATGAGTGGTACCTATGTTTGGGACTTTACCGCACTTGGTAGAATCAATGGTACCCTCGACATCTGAAACAAAAGACAGAAAAGTCAGTACATTCATATTCTCTGCGTCCGGCAAGGGCCACTACTTGTTCGGTTTGAGGCCGCAGAGGACCAATGTGCAGTCGCTGAATACTTAGGGGCAATTCATCGTGACTGATCGATGCATAATGCACTAACCTGAACCTCTGGGACACACGCGGTGTTCACTGTGTACAATCGTCTTGACCAATCTGACCATATTGTTCTGGTCCGTCCCCCTCATATTCATCACAATCACCTCCACAGGACGATCCTCAGGCTGTCAATGGTGATTCTGTGAGTTATGCTCACAGATCGTGTTGCTGCGTGGACTATGATATTTATTTCAAATCGTTACTCTCAGATCAGCGTTGACCGATTCGAAGCGCTCCTCGCCACACATCCCAATCCATTTCGTCGACTCGGTTTGGTTTGCCTCTTTTCTATTTCAAGGTACTCAGTACTTCTGAGAGATCTACTCAGAGCCGGGCGTGCGAGTTCGCATCAGCTCTTAGTTATGCTACGACTCGTCCTCTCTGTAACCCTCAACAATTTTACAGGCTCCCTTCAACCAGACATAAGTACGAGGGAGTCCGTTCTCGCCAAAGAAGCCCATGAATTCAATATCATCGGTTACGTCGATATTTTGTGCATTTCCCACGGTCGTGATAAGCTGCGAACTTGTACTTGCTCGTACATGGTCGCCCATGTCCCGCCGAGGTTACCACTGCACGGTCTTCAAGTCCTTCCGGGTGTTTCACGCCAATGTGGTCCTCACATCACCATTGCTGCGCGCAAAACCTAGATATCGTCCGTTCTCGACTGAGGCCATCGCCGACACCCCGATCGTAAAAAACCGCCCGAGCGTAAACCCGTGGATAATTTACCCGGCCGTAACACTGTTGCTTGGAGGTGCATCGTACGTCGCGTACGAACATTGTCAGCCGTTCAGACACACGCTATTGGCTGTCGCGCGTTGCTCCCGGATAGCTCGTACGTGTACAACTTGCTTTTGGAACGCTGCGGACCGGAGACATGCATGGTTCATGCTGTCAGTCTGGCTGAGCACTCCTTCATTCAGGTGCTGCAATCGCGGGAGCCATGGACTACAAGTACACGTTTGCTCATGGCTACTCATCGGAAGGGGAAAGACAGCTTGCGTACTCGGAGTGTCACACACGCAGCGCGAAGAGGGTTTTGAAAGCACTCCTTGCGAATGGAGGTGCGAATACTCCCTTACAACAGAAACTGAGACTCATCACAATATGTTTTAGGCGTGTTTATAAAGTTGGGACAGCACATGGCTTCACTGTACGTTCATGACCATCTCGGATGGGCATTAAACTACCCGCGAGGTTTACAGAGTAGTTCTTCCAAAAGAATGGACGATCATGATGCGACCTTTGCAGGATAAATGCGACCCGACACCCTACCATGATGTCGAAGCGCTCTTTCTATCTGATATAGGGAAACCCATCGAGGAACTCTTCGAGGACTTTGACCCTGTTCCAATCGGAGTAGCAAGCTTGGCCCAGGTTCATGTCGGCACGCACAAGGAGTCTGGAAAGAAGGCTGCCGTAAAAGTGGGTTGGTGTTATGATTGCGTGCCGAGTTCCAAGTCAATGAACTGATGGATGTAAAATAGTTGCAACATCCGCACCTTGCAGAGTTTTGTGATATCGATATGGAGATGGTGGAAGTTACACTTGGCAAGTCCATCCATATCCTCGCAATATTGATCCTGACAATGCGCTTATCTGTAGGTTGGATCAAATATTGGTTTCCCGAGTTCGAGTTCACTTGGCTTAGTGAAGAAATGCGCGAAAATCTTCCCAAAGAAATGGATTTTGTTCACGAGGCAGCGAATGCTCAACGTGCTATGGCAGACTTTGACCACCTATCTACATCACTTTACATTCCCGAAGTAATATCAGCCACGAAACGCGTGTTGATCATGGAGTTTATTCAGGGTGCGCGGGTTGACGACTTGGGTTACTTGGCGGAGCAGGGGATCGACAGGAATAAGGTGGCACTGGAGCTTACGAGGGTATTCAGCCAAATGGTGTTCTTGAATGGTTATTTCCATGCCGTAAGGAACTTGAAGTCTTCATCGTATGTCACGTTGCTCACATTGACATTGCTATAGGACCCACATCCAGGTAAACTCCACTTACAAACCCACGCCAATCTACAGTGATTTGACTTTTTCTCTGTCTGTCAGGCAACCTGTTGATTAGGCGTGCGCCACCCAATTCACGTTCGCCGTACAATTTCGAGATCGTGCTCCTGGATCACGGGTTGTATTTTGACCTCGATCCAGAGCTACGCATCAATTACAGTAAGCTTTGGTTATCCCTCATACAGAAAGCGTCTCCCGAAACGCGGGCTGCCCGCCGCAAATATGCCGAGCTGGTCGGCAACATCACTCCTGATCTCGTGCGTGAAATCCCTGCTACCGTAAACTCCAGGCTAATGACGTCTAGTATCCTGTATTTGAGGCCGCGATTACTGGTCGAGCGGCGTTCGAAGGGACATGGGAAGATGAGGACTCTTCCGAAAACTCGTTCAAGCGGGCGTCAGGGATGATCGACATGCTTCCTCAAAGCGTGGAAGAGATGGAAGCCATCAGAGATGCAGTCATTAATCGCGAGGGATTACTGGTCTCGGTATTGGGTGTTCTCCGTAGAGTCCCTAGAAGGGTGTTGATGGTCCTGAAGTTGAATGATTTGACGAGGTAAGCTGGAGTTGACTCACACGCTCAGTTGTCAGCGACTCAATCCGAGATGGATTGCGTGTATAGGAGCTTGGATCATGCGCTTGCGACCACTCACTCAAGTGTGCGTATATTCCTGGTCACCGCCAAGTACTGCATGAGCGCAGTGTGGCGTGACGATCGCAGGCGAATACTAGAAGGGGGTCTTCGCACGTACGGTTGGGTTGGATCTCTATGCTGCATGATCGATTGCTGGTGGTAAGCTGTCAATTTTTTCACCAAGTCGAGCCCATTCATCAGGGTACAACAGGAGATATGCCAAAGGTTACTCAAGTATGGTACTTCTCGAGGTCATGATGGACACGCAGGCGTCCGCTTTGAAATCTGTTGCATGGGTAAGGGGCCTACGAAGCCGCGGTCTAGCAGGAGCATACCAAGCAGCTGCTGGACTATCGGTGGCATAGCGGCAGTTTCAAAGCGGTCTCAGTTGGTCTACGGGAACATGGTTGAGACATTCGAGCAATGCATTAGAGCATTAGTAGATGGTAGTACATATTGATTATAATACTGATGCCAACGTAGGATTCAGGACCGCTAGATACTTAACGTTCTGTGGATTCATTTCTTGCCCTTTTGTCCTGCACAAAGAGAATCGATAGTGCCAAGGTTGCTCTTGAGCACATGCCACTGTTCCAAAGTGAGCATGATGCCTCTTTTGCCAGGTTTTTCCTCGCCCGGGCCCGCAGCATAGAACTCGCGAATGTCAACATAAAGCTGGCCTGCCATTCAAAGTAAGTGAATGGAACTGTGACGTCGTAAGGAAAGGGGTCACCTTTGAATGGATGCACGGTCGCGCGTTTCATCCTCCCTAGATCCACGTACTTTTCACCCTGGGCACTCGTGGGTACCTGGGTAGTTGTTTGCTCTTCATGAGTCGGCTGGCGCAAACATAGGGATTTGAGGCTCAGGGATGTGGAGATCATCTATAGACAAACCTCATCATCAGATTCGTCAATTTTGGGCTTCTTCACTGTCTTCTTTTTGGTGGAGGGTTGTTTCCCCTTGGTGCTAGTTGACTGCTGCATTGCACGTCGTGGTGGGTCAGCGATGTTGGTTGTGTCACCGTGGTAGAGACGCACCTTTGACTTTGTCGCTTTCCTATCCGACACGTCAGATTCGGACGCGCTGTGCTCGACGTCCTCCTCCTCGGTGTCGCTGTCCTGCTTTCGCTTTTTGTGGCCCATTGATATCGAATAATGACTGTTCGTGGTGATAGGAGGTCGTTGACGTGAATCTGTGGGAATGATTGGAGTGACTGTGGGAACATATTCCCTGATATATCGAGTCCTACGTCGCCTCTGCCTCAGTCACGTCTCTTCTTCTTCCCCCCGTCCATCCGACTTGCCAGCAACTATCACATCAATCTTGTCGGTTGTCTCGTATCAAACCGCGCTCGCTGCGGTACGATGAAGATATCCCAGAAATCCAAGAGGGCGGCACAGCCAGTGAGTAATGACCGCGCCAATATTCTCTCGTGCCTCACATCTGCCCACAGCACCCTCAGGTAGCAGAGCTCATCTCAAAGCTCGCAGACACCCAGAATGATAATATTGCCGACGTTCTTGCCAGCATCGACTCTTGGAAATGGCCACGATCTGACCTCAATTGTTGGATCAGAGTGCTAGACAAATTCGACACAATTCTCGAAGAAGCTATCCACGACTATGAAATTGACAGGCTACAGGTCGACCCCTTTGTCCCAGAAACCAAGCAGACTATCTCTGCTATCCTCAGGTTCGAGAGGTTGCTGCTCGAGAATTCAACCAATCGTAAAACCTTCAACTCATATGACGTACGCATCCTTTCCGACGTTGGTTGTCATGTAGCTCACGCGTACCTCTCATCCGCGCAGCGGTTGATGAGCTTGCTCCTGACATCCGATCTGGATGTCTTGATCCTGGCGCTGAATCTTTTGTTGCGTCCAGCCCAACAGTACTCTGCCCAGCCATCTGTTTCGGCCGCGCTCAGTATCTCGACACCACGCCTACTCTCCCTATCCAAACGTTGGCACAACATGCGCGAGCATGGCATCAGCCTTTTGGATCTCGCTAGTCCGAGTGGCATCCCCCAGGTCGACGTCCTCCCTGGCGAGGCTCGAGACGTAAGTTTCATGTACTACAAAACTGACCACAAGGAGAAGGAGCAGAAAACAGAAGGAGGTGACGAACCTCCCGTGACCCCTCGCAAATCATCGATCCTCCCACCCGGGTCCGTAAACATCCATGTCGACGAGGAAACCCTAAAGAAGAAGGACGTCATGAAAATCTTGGCCGACATCTTTGAGGTACATCCTCTTTCTGGAGATGATAAATATGAGTTGCTTTGTCGTATGCGCGTTGCAAAGGCGCTGGTGACAGGAAACGAAGTCATTCGAGAGAAGCTCCTTGTCGTCCGACTCCTGGCCATCGCCATCTATGGCCACACTCACGGCGAGAATCAAGCCACATCTTCGCTCTTCCTCTACGAACCTGATCTTACTACTCATATCGCCGAACTCTTACAACTCGATCACGGCATCTCTACCTCGGTACAAACAGCTGCCATCGCCGCCCTCGACTCGATTGCGAGATATCGGGGTCGCATTCAGGAGGTTCTTGGAGCCATCAATGCAGGTGTCAATCATGGTATTCTAATGTCCCTTCTGCGCAAGACCATTCTGGATGCCAACAATCCCGAATCCAAACTTCCAAATTCCTTTATCGACGCACTGTTGGCGTTCGTTACATACCTCGCACAGCATGCAAGCGGAGGTAATATGATCGTTGGCGCCGGTCTAGTCCCATTACTGGTGCAGATAATCGAGAACAAACTTGCTCAGAGACTTCAGATGGTGTCCAAAGCGATGCAACTGGTGGACAATGTCCTTTATGGATACGCCAACGCATTCCAGCTATTTTCGAATGCTAGGGGTGTTGACGTGCTCATCGAAAGGATTCAGGTGGGAGCAGTTTTTCTCTATTTATCCAAGCAAAGTGAATCTTATATCATCATTTCAGCACGAGATTGATTTCGACATTACAATGTATGGCAGTGAAAC
Organism: Leccinum uliginosum; assembly: GCA_038091455.1. Lineage (NCBI taxonomy): Eukaryota > Fungi > Basidiomycota > Agaricomycetes > Boletales > Boletaceae > Leccinum > Leccinum uliginosum. The sequence goes on from JBBPOM010000059.1 coordinate 46,979, forward strand.
TCGTTCTCGTGACTTCTTTGGATCGTGGGGTGAACTACCCATTGCGCGCGCAGCCATTCTCAAACACACGCTGAGGTCGATACACCGCATGATGCAGTCTAGTGGCACCTCAGAGGGCCTTCGGGGGTTAATCGACTCAACATTGCTGCAGTCCATCAAGAGGATCATCGAATACAGAGGCTTGTTCGGACCGAGCGTCCTTCCCCTTGGTATGTCTACCTCGCTTGTGATCGAGAGCCGGAAAGTAACGTCATCCTATCAAGCGATGAATATCATGGCAACGTTTGTTCACAACGAGCCGACGTCTCTTCCCACCATTCAGGAGGCTGGGTTGCCCGAAGTCTTCTACAAAGCTATTGAATCTGGAGTGGAGCCGGTCATCGATGTATGTTCTTCTCCGCGTATTTCTTCGCTTGTCGTTGACCTATCCCCCGTTAAGGTCATACAAGCCATTCCAAACGCTATCGGAGCACTATGTCTCAACCAAGCCGGCCAAGATCAGCTTTCAGCTCGTCCGGGCATCATCCCTGGCATATTTTCCATATTCACGTCTGAACGACACCTCAAAGTTCTTCGCGACAAGGAGAACGCGGTTCTCATAGGTACTTCGATCGATGAGCTCATTCGCCACCACCCCTCCCTCAAGACACCCGTGTTTGATGCTATAAAAACTGTCTTCGGTAAGATCGAGGACTTTGGAAACGATTTTTCAATTCCAGAGGACAAGAAAGAATGGTACGGGCTCTTGCCCGTTCAATTTTCCGAGGATAGTGGGGTGAATATGCAAGGCATTGAGTCGGAGGGAAGGGAGTCGAGGGAATTAGAAAGCCCCTCAGGGTTGACATCCGACAGCCACGGCGAGATATCCGAAGAAGATTCAGCTACACAAAGAGACCACGACAACAACGTAGTCATGTTCATTGATGTGATTTGTAGGGTGAGTATTATCTTGACGCTGCAGTGCAAATGTGCTCATTGCGTGCCACAAGTTCCTCGAAGGGCTTTTCCAACATCCTCAACATTGCAAAGACTTTATTCGCAACGCAGATGGTTTGGATCGGATCGGGAGGCTCACTGGTTTGCCTTGCCTTCCATACGACTATGCTAACAGTGTGTCGTCCGATTCAATCGTTCAAGTCATTCGGACTATGGCTGAGATTGGCCCGAACGAGACACTCTTTTACCTTTCGAAACTCGTTGGTACCTCTCTCGCCGAGACGGAGGATTTCTGGAAAGAGCTTTCGCCGGCGTCGAAGCTCGCCCCAATGTTGGAAGTTGCAGGTGATCAATTATTTGAAATCAATCAACATTTCCGCAGCCTCGTGACTCTGCACATCCGCGTCACTTTGATGGCGGACGTGTTCTCCACGACTGGGTATGCTCATGGGAGATCAGCGGTGGGCCTTCTGCAGACTCTGATGGCAGATCCCCCGAAGGTAGTACTCGACATGGGCGCTTTGCATCGTGCTTCGATCTGGGAGAACATCCTATTCAAGACTCACATCGCCTCCAAAGGAATCGAGCTTGGGATCACCGGACAAGGATCACCCCTGGAAAGATCTCCTAGCCATGCCTCTATTTCCCTCCCCGAGTCAACAAGTTTTGGCGTCGTCGCCAATGGTGTTGTGGCGGAATCCTCAGGTCTCCTGCCCTCGTCAACGTCTGTGTTGCCTTTGAAAAAGGAAGCACCCATAGACAAAAATGCGAAGGCACTCAAACACCTTACTCATGGCCTGCCGAGCGCGCTTGCACCCTTCTTCCAATGTTTGTGCTCGCTACTAGAGGACTGTTTGATAGTTTCTAACGTCATCTTTACAGCAATCGTCAAATTGTTCTACGCCAGAAGAAATCCTGACCCTGTACAAAGAAAGCAGATCTTGAGCGCCTCTGATGTGATTGCGAGCATTATGATCAACTACCTCAGGACGGAGATTGCGGGTGAGAAGTTCACACAGTGGTCGTCTAGGATTGTCATTGACTGATGATATTAGCTGAAAAACTATATTGCCTTGATTACTATAGCGTCATGCTCGGCTTGATGACCGTGTTGTTGGTGGACGGTGAGTAACTTCAGTGGATTGTCTGTAGGATCGGCTATAATGAATTTGTTAGAACGTACCACGCAAAATACCTTGCACACGGTCCTGCTTCTATCTTTCCAACGCGCCGGGGGCATGGAGACGATGTTCAACATATGTTCGACATTCTTAGATTGTATCGAAGGTGTCTCGAATTTGAAGCAAGAGGAAAGATCCGAACTGATGGTGCAGGAATTGGTGCATGCTCAGGGCGGGTTGAAAGTTGCCCTACACCTCCTCTGTCCCCTCATTTCCTCCAAAGCCATATTCGAGTCCGGGCAGACTATCTTGCTCATGTCCCGGGACAAAAAGGATACAGATCCAGACTATTTCGAGCCTCACCACTTCCTCGTCCGACTTCGTCTTGCATGTGTCCCAGTCCTTCAAAGAATATGGGAATCGTCGTGGCTCCGTTCTGCGCCGTTAACGCTGGTCAAATCCGTCGTCCAACTTGTCCTTGAGCTTACTGCTGCAGAAAATGAAGAACTCAAGGGTGAACCTGCAGCGGAAGGTATCACTGGTGCAGGTTCTGCTGTTGGGATCGCTGCTGGCTTGCATATGCGCACCGCTGGGCCCGATGAGAACCGTATCCGTCAACTAACCGATATGGGTTTCCCTCGCTCTGCCGCCGAGCGTGCTTTGGCACGTACCCACAACAACGTCACTGCAGCTACCGACCTGCTTCTTTCAAACCCATTCCCACTTCCCCCAGATCCGGAACCAGAGACTGACCTAGAACATAATGAAGTTGAACATAATGAAGCCGGTGCAGGTCCAGAACAACCCGCTGAACCCACAAGCGAAGATGCGGAAGAGCCTATTATTCACGACGAAGACATGGACTCAGAGGAAGTAGCGTCAACCGCTCCCGAGGCCCCTGCCGCACCAGATTCTTCTGAAGAAGGAAAGAGCTTGGAGGCGTTGCGTCAGGAACTGAATGTCATCCGCGAGCCGTTGAAAGCAGGCTTGACTCGACGGGCGTTGTTGCTTGTTGATGACTATCCATCATTGATATTCGAGGTTCACAAGGCTTTCTTGCGCCCGTCTCCAGATCTACAGGAGTTGTCCATTCGCTCTTTGATTGATGACATCAAGGAATACTCGCCTGGGGCATTGGACGTTCAAGAAGAACCTTTGGCGACCAGATGTAGATTGCTAGCGCTCGTGCTGTCGGAATGCCCCACACTTGAACCAAGCATCGGCCGCAACCTTATGGATTGCCTTCTGGCGTTGCTCCTCTCGAACTCGTTTACGATGGATCCTGATCATCGCACGCCAAAATGGCTCGCCTCGCATTTACTTGTCACGGAGGCGTTGCTCAACATCGGTGATCAGCCCGTTCCTATCGTTCTTCCGAAGGAGGGAGACCCTATCGTTCCACAAGACCTTAAGCTGGGTCCGCCGTATCCCGACGCTCGATTGATTATCTTCGATTTCTGCGACCGTTTACTTGGGCTGCCCAACTTGCCTCGTGACGAGTTCCTGGCAACTTTGCGTCTTCTGGTGGTCCTCACTCGTGACCATGATGTTGCGTCAAAGTTTGTCAAACGAGACGGAATATCCCATGTATTCAAGCACCTAAAGGTCCACGGGGGTGCCGGCAGTTACTCCTATATCGCTATCATTCTCCGACACATTGCAGAGGACTTGCACACATTGCAGGGGACGATGCGCCAGGAAGTCAAGCGTTTCCTTTCTCAACCTCGTACAAGAATTGTCGATATCTCCAATTTCGTTCGCAACTGTAGTGCAATCGCGTTGCGCAACCCTGAATCTTTCATCGAAGTCGTTCAGTCGATCTGCCAGCTGCAGCAACCTTACTCTGCGATTCAACACATCAGTTTGAAGCCCGACGACACGGAGGACTCTGTGCCTTCTAATCAAGAAAATCTGACGCAGATGGACATGCAAGTTGATTCGCCGATAGACGTCCCTCGCGCACCGTCAAACGAAGCATTGGAATCTGTGGTTCACTTTCTCATAGGCGAGTTGATGAAGACCTATAAACCTCCAGATGGTCCTACAGATTCTCTGTCGCAAACAAATAAGCAACCCGTTCAAGTCCCTGTCGAGCAGGCCGGTACACAGGCCACGACGGTTCATCCCGATACCCGGAGCGAGCAAGAGCGCTACGCCCACTGTTGCTTCCTTATGCAATGCCTTTCCGAACTCTTGTTCTCCTACGACGCATGCAAACTCGCGTTCCTGTCGTTTAACCCGAAGAAGCAACGCCAGCACACACCGTCGAAAGACGGGAAGTACAGGACAGCAGTTCTCCAGTTCTTCCTCTCTGAGCTCGTCACGTATGGTACGATCACCACACAGCCCGAAAGCAAGGCCAGGCTGCACCTCTGTACTTGGGCGATGTCGGTCCTTGTGGCTCTTTGTGTCGACTGTTCGCCCGGCGCCGAGACGAAGGAAGTTCCTGCAGATTTGGTGTCAATTCGCAAATGTACTCTTGACGCCATTAGCAAGGCTGTCAAAGAAACATCACCTTCCGAGAGTATGGATGTCAGATATGGTCGCCTCCTCGCGTTGACAGACTTGTGCAATCGTCTGTTGACCGTACGTTTCAGCAATAGTGGATCCAAAAAGCAGCCGGAAGAACACACGACGCACATCGCGAAGATTATGCTCGAGAAAAATTTTGTCGCGACCATGACTAATGCTCTTGGTGAAGTCGATCTAAACTTCCCAAATATTCGCAATTTGGTGGCGTCCGTTCTTCGACCATTGGAAAATTTGTAACTTTCTTTACGCTTTCCGGACAAGGAAACCACATTGACGATATTTTCAGAACTCGTGTTGCAATCAAGATGAGTCGAGCATCGGACAAGTCAAAGGATGACACAGAAGGGAAGGATCAGAGTGTCGGATCAATTTCTGAGGACGAAGAAGAGGAGGACATCGACGTCGAACATGTTGAACGCGAGGAGACACCTGATTTGTATCGTCACTCAGCTCTTGGAATGTGAGTATTCGTCGCTGAACTTTCATCCGAATCCTCTCATCTGGAATCCTCTGATCTAGGTTTGGTGGCGTAAGCATGGCAGTTGCCAACGTTGACAAGGACTGACAATTTTCGATAGGACATGGAAGACGTCAATTATACGCAAGATGATGAGATGGATGAGGGAGACGAAGACGAGGAAGAGGACGTTGACATGGAGTATGGGGAGGAAACCGACAGCGAAGCTACCTCTAACTCTGATGATGTTGACGGGGAAGAAGAGGAAAGGGAAGATGATGATGATTCCCACGGTGACGGGTGGCGGGATGAAGATGAGGACTACGAGGAAGCAGATTTAATTGAGAACGACGAAGATGGAGAAGGCGGTATTGCAGCCATCACTGGCCCCGACCCAGTTCTCGACGAAGACATGATATGGCAGGTAGGTCTAACTTAACGTTGTTCGCTAGCTGAAAGATTAACCTGATGATATCTTCAAGGACGTAGAAGGGGATGTAGAAGATGACAACGGTGACGAGGGCGACGAGGATGAGGAGAGAGGTCAGCCCACTTCTCTTATCTGTTTTTTGCTTGATATTAATCATTGATATAGAACACGTTAACGTGATTCACGCTGAGCAGGATGATGAACCAGACATGTCTGACGAAGAAGAGTGCGAATCATTTCTTACGAAATATATGATGCAGAGCTGATGCTTGGTAGATTCCGAGGCGACGTTGGTGTTGTCGATGTTCGAAATGTTTCCCCTATGGGCGGCGCTAACGATGACGTTTTCACTTACTCGGAACCTTTCGACGTCGATGGAGTCGAGGTCCACGGAAGAGATGGAGATCCGTTTGTATCGCGCCGACGGGGTCGTAAGTGACCTTTTATTGGCATTTGCCTCACGCGAATTGTTTACGCGACCCCATCTAGCCGTTGATGATATTCAAGTTTTCGGACGTAGTCGAAACCCACCAACCGCACCAAGTGAAGCCACTGTCCACCCTCTTCTTCTGGATGCATCTGCCGGCAGTAATCGCACCTCGACAGCCCTCTCTCGTGGTTCACGACGTCAACAACGAGGAAGTGGGAATAACTTCCAAACCGAGCTCATCCAGTCAATTGAAGATATTATAGGAGGAGATGCCGTTCAAGTTTTCCAGCATATTGTAAATCGCTCTGCCGGTACCCGCGAGACGATTCGTGTGGATGTTGCTCCGGCTGCGCTTGCTGGCGTAGAGCCGAACGTACTCCACTTGCAAAGGCTTTCAGGCGCACCCTCTGGTTCTAGAGTGGAGCAGATTCCGCAGCAAAGCGAAAGGCATGCTGACAGCCGTGGCCTTGATCCTCTTTTCACGGTGCAAAGGTGGGCCGAGGAGGCCAAAACCGTCGATGGAAAACATGTATCTGAGCGAGCTAATCGGCTGGGGAACCACATCGTGCTTGCGTTGTTGCCAGCTGCCATCGTAGCAAAGGCAAAGGAAGAAGAACAGAGGCGACAAGCACAGCTGAAGGCAGAGGAGGAAGCTAAACAGCGTGAGGCCGAACAGCCGATAGCCGAAGAAGCCGGGCCTACCGATACCGCAGACACACAGTCAAAAGACGAGACAGCCACGACCTCGCCAGAATCACCCACAGTTTCAGCTCGAGAGCAAATAGAGCCGACTCCCCTCGCTGACGTGGTCACTGGAGACGTCGAGATGCGCGATGTACCTGAATCCGAACCATCGGCAGCTGTTACGCAGGCAGATGTGGCGGGCCCTTCGCAAGTCCAGGAGAGAGTGACTATCATGATTCATGGCAGCGAGGTCGACATCACGGACATGGGCATAGACCCGACATTCTTGGAGGCCTTGCCCGACGATATCCGAGAGGAGGTCATCAATCAACACGTTCGGGACCAACGTGCTGCGAGAGTAGAGCGACCTGCTGACTCGCAAATCAGCCCTGAATTCCTTGATGCACTGCCACCCGAAATCCGTGCAGAACTCATTCAACAAGAAAGACTGGAGCAGACAAGACAAGCCCAGACAGCGACATCAAATGAAAACGCCGCGCCTGCAGCTGCAGCTGCATCCGACATCGACCCAGCCAGTTTCATAGCCAGTCTCGACCCACAACTTCGACAAGTCGTTCTCTTGGATTCGGATGAAGGTCTTCTGCAGACTCTGCCATCTTACATGATCGCTGAAGCAGGTGTATACCGCGACGAGGCTCAACACCCGCGCAGATTCACATTTGCAACGCGTGGCGGTCACAGGACCAGTTCGCGGCCCGTTCAGCCCCGTAAAATCCCTGCTCCAAGGGACGCTATCCAGCTTCTTGACAAAGCCGGCGTGGCCACTCTCGTTCGCCTCCTATTCTTCCCTCAGGTTTTGAAGAAGAACCTCCTTTTCAAGGTGCTGGTCAACATATGCGAGAACGGCAAAACAAGAATGGAGCTTTTCAATATTCTTCTTAGTACCTTGCAAAGTGGACCAGGCGACCTCACTGCCGTAGACAAGAGCTTTGCCCAGATGTCAACCCGCACTCCCAGGACCCCTAGTCAACAAATCCCCAAATCTCACGGCAAACCGAAGGGACCCGACTTCAACAATCCGGCGACTCTCACCAACCTTCAGAACGAATCTGTTCCAGACTTAGTTGCTCAGCGCTGTCTTGAAGCACTGGCGTACATTGTTAGCGCGAACGACTTATCGTCGCTCTTCTTCCTGACCGAACACGAATTACCTGCCGGACTCAGAAAAGTAAACGCGAAGAAGGGGAAGGGGAAGGAGAAACAAGCACCCCAAACTCACTACCCCATCGTTCTCCTCCTTGGTCTTCTGGACAGACAGTCGCTGCTCAGAACGCCATCTATCATGGATTCCGTCGTCTCACTACTCTCCACCGTTACCAAGCCATTGGCTAGTCTGAAGTCGGAAAAGGAGTCTGACTCTGCAGCAGCTCCGGCGATCTCGAATGAGCCAGCTGCTAGCACATCATCTGCACCATCGCAGCTCACCGCTCCAGATGCACCACAAATCCAGGAACCGAGCGCTACAGCAGGAGCAGAAGTAGATCAGACCAAGAACGAAACCGAAGCTGTTGCCGGTGAACCCTTTGACGAACGGATCTTGTTGGCCAGTCCACCTCAAATTCCTCACTCGGTGCTACGCCTTATCGTCAACATCTTGACGATTGGCGAATGCTCTGCACGCACGTTCCAGCAGTCATTGACCCTCATACAAAATTTGTCACACATTCCCGACGCACGAGATGTGATTGCACAGGAATTGAAAGCGAAGGCACAAGACTGTGGGCAGAATGTTCTTACCGACCTCAGTCAGCTCTTGGTATCCCTCCAAAATCCCACTCAAGACATCCTTGCTTCTTCTGTAGCATCCAAGCTCTCCTCACCCTCATCTGATCAAACGAAACTATTGCGTATCCTGAAGACTTTGGACTATATGTACACCCCCCGTTCAGCAGGTCCACTGACAGATGAAACTCGCAAGAGCCAGGATGCCGAGAAAGTCCAGAACATCTACGAATCATTCCGTTTCCAGCCACTCTGGCGCCGACTCGGGGATTGTCTCGCTACCATTGAAACTCAGTCCGATATGGAGCATGTCGCCACCGTCTTGCTACCCTTGATCGAGGCTTTGATGGTAGTGTGCAAGTACGTAGGGCCGAAGTCAACTGCTGGAACCGCGGCAAGATCGATAAGGGCGTCTGCATCGCCGAGGTCGTCCACAACCGCCAGAGAGTCGATGGAGGATCTATTCGTCACGTTTACCGATGCTCACAGAAAGATCCTCAACGTAATGGTGCGCAACAATCCCTCACTGATGAGCGGGTCATTTTCCCTCTTGGTTCATAATCCACGTGTCTTGGACTTCGACAATAAGCGGAACTACTTCACGCAGCAGCTTCACCGTCGCCCTGCATCCCGCGAGCACTATAGCACACTACAGCTCAATGTTCGGCGTGCTCGCGTATTCGAGGATAGTTTCCAATACCTCCAACGGAAGACTGGGGATCAAATCAAGTATGGCAAGCTTAGCGTCCGATTTTATGACGAGGAAGGCGTGGACGCCGGTGGTGTTACAAGAGAATGGTTCCAGATTCTTGCGCGCCAGATGTTTGATCCCAACAACGCACTTTTCCAGCCTTGCGCAGCTGACAGATTGACGTATCAACCAAACAAGAATTCTTGGGTCAATCCGGAACATTTATCGTTCTTCAAGTTTGTTGGCCGGGTCATCGGAAAGGCCATCTATGATGGACGGCTCCTGGATGCGTACTTTGCAAAGAGTCTTTATCGGCAGCTCCTTGGAAAACAAGTCGATTATCGAGACGTCGAATGGGTTGATCCTGAGTACTACAACTCTCTGTGCTGGATTCTTGAGAATGATCCCACGCCGTTGGAGTTGACGTTCAGTGTCGAAGCGGACGAGGTATGTTACCAGCTTTCGCCTCGAGTGTTTCGCGTTACTCAATTTGTATAAAACCTCAGTTTGGAAGGAATCGCATCTTCCCGCTCAAACCTGGAGGTGAAGCCATCCCTGTTACGCAGGAAAACAAGCGAGAGTTTGTGCAGCTTTCAGCCAATTTCCGATTGTATTCATCTATCAGCGAGCAAATCGAGAATCTTGTTGCTGGGTTCCAGGAGATCATTCCGAAGGACCTCATCACTATTGTAAGTCGAGATATATTCTGGGTTTTGCGTTACCCTCAAGCCACTTTTAGTTCAACGAACAAGAACTCGAGTTGTTGATTTCCGGGACACCTGACATTGATGTCGACGAGTGGAGAGCCGCAACGGAGTACAACGGATATACAAGCTCGGATCCCGTTATCGTTTGGTGGTGGAGGGCTCTCAAGTCGTTCAATCGTGAAGAGAGAGCCAAGGTGTTGAGCTTTGCGACTGGCACTTCGCGTGTGCCTTTGAATGGTTTCGTCGATCTCCAAGGGGTGCAAGGAGTCCAAAGGTTCTCGATCCACCGTGCCTACGGCGATCCGGACCGCCTTCCTCAAGCACACACTTGTGAGTAGCTTCACCGAACAAGACGGATGAGTCCCTGACGCTTTCGTGATGCCAGGTTTCAATCAGATCGATTTACCGCAATACTCTTCCTACGAGATGCTGCGACAGCAGCTTTTACTGGCGATCAACGAAGGGGGAGAAGGCTTCGGATTTGCATAAGCATGTATACCTGTCTTTGATCAGGTTTTAGATGTTGTACCTTTGCCCAGTCATGTAGTAGAAGCATCATATTTGTATTTACATTACGCATTAGCCCATAACCGAGCATTTCACGTCGTCGATTGAGCGTGCCGTAGTGAGCCCAAACTGCCAATGAGCCTAGTCCAAGTCGGAGGCAAAAAGAGACCGTGCCGGTCCAGTCACTGACTGGGAACCGGCTCACATCACTTCCAGTTCGGTCACTATATATGTCCGGTATATTTATTTCCAGTGCGCCCCCAACTTTGCGATCTTGGACACGACATTGACTATCCTCTCGACCTAAGTTACCAGTGCCACCGAATTCCTGTCATGAGAGCCTACGTAGTCAACGAATGGAAGCATCCCTCTAAACTTACCCTCGTCCAAGATGCGCCAGAGCCAACTCCTGGACCAGAAGACGTCCTCGTAGATGTGTATTCTGGGGCTCTCAACTTTTTCGATGTGGGTATCTCGCGCGCAGATACTGGTGGCTTCCAACTGATCCCGCTCTCGCACACAGATCCTACAAGTACAGGGCAAATATCAGGTGAAACCACCCTTTCCGTTCACGCTCGGTGCAGAATTCGCCGGCAAGATCGCGAACAACTCTCGTATCCCGAAGGGTTGTCCCTTCAAACCAGGAGACAGGGTATTTGGCAGCGCACAAGGCGCGTTTGCGGACCGCATAGCGGTCAAGTGGAAATCCATCATGCCACTCCCAGACAACCTTACTTTTGACCAAGGGGCAGGTATGTCTCGCCATTTCCAGGCGCCAATTCTTCTCAAGACGATGCCGCAGGCCTTTTCATTACTTGGCCAACAAGTTATGAGGCGTTAGTTGGCCGAGCAAAATTGCAACCAGGTTAAGCAGAGTGCATGTCACGTCTGGGGAATTATGGCTGATTCGGGACGATACGCTAGGCGAAACCGTTCTGGTAAATGCTGCAGCTGGAGGTGTCGGGATTGCTGCAGTGCAGCTGGCCAAAGGTGCTTGCTTCCACATCTCAAGCCTTGTCACCCACTCACGACGTGTAGCTCTGGGAGCCATAGTCATTGCTGCCGCTGGCTCGCAAGCTAAACTCGACATATGCAAGCAATATGGAGGCGCGGACCATGTCGTCGACTACTCGGCCTCGGACTGGCAGAAGAAAGTGATGGAGATCACCAAAGGTAAAGGCGTCGACGTCGTGTACGATCCCGTGGGTCGGATACAAGGCAAGTAAAACTACATTTTCATCTCTGATCAGCATGTGATGGCATTTTTAGACTCGTTGAAATGCATAGCATTCAAAGGCAGAGCGTTGGTGATCGGTTTTGCCGCCGGTCGAATAGAGAACGTACATCATATTTCTGCCAACGTCTTCTAGGCACTCATCACAGCCACCAGCTACCGTTGAACTTGGTGTTACTCAAGAATGTCAGCATCATGGGACTTCATTGGGGGCTCTACACATGTATGTGAAAACTGTGGACCATGGGAACAAATGCCAGAATGACCGTATACAGATAAGGAACCCTCCCGGATTCCTGTCGTGTGGGAGGAACTCTTACGGTGGGTAGCTCCAATGTATTACGCACATGTGATGACTGACTGGCCAACGTAGCTTGTTCTCGTCGGGTAAAGTCAAGCCAGTTACCTATTCCAAAGTATACCCATTGGCCAATGCCATGGATGGCCTCGGGGCGTTGGAAAGAAGAGAAACTTGGGGTAAAGCAGTCGTCCGCATCCGAGATGAGGAAGGAAGCAAGACTGTGGCCAAGCTGTAACTTTCAAGTTCGGAGCGGTGTTAGGTGTCTTGTCTGTCCTTGTAGCTTAGTAATATTGCTCGCATTGGTCACTTGCTACTACTGCTCATCATGCAATCGTTTGAAGACACTGAGCCAGTTGTGCGCATACGCGACTTGAAGAAGGACCGGGTGAATTTCGTGCTCGAGAATGTCGACATGGCGTGCGTGTAATACCTCGTATCGGCCCAAGCAACAGCCGCATTCATGCGTTCATGTTAGATTTGCAAACTCGATCCGACGAGTGGTCATAGCGGACATCCCGACAATCGGTTCGTGCGTGCCATGGAATCCGTGAACGATACTAAATTCTAGAATAGCCATCGACATGGTTGAGATCCACTCGAATACTACAGTATTACCAGACGAGTTCATCGCGCATCGTCTCGGCATGATTCCGCTGAATAGCGCAAATTGCGACGAGGCCATGCGCTACACAAGAGTGCGTTCTACATTCCACGATGAGGCCAAAAAACTATATCATTGTGACACATTTTCGCGATGCCCAGGACTGCACTTGTTTGGAGGGATGCAGGTACTGTGCGATCGAGTTGAGGCTTGAAATTTCGTGCAACGACAACAAGACCCTGGAAGTCACGAGTAATCACCTTGATGTGGTTGAATTCACATCAATCACTGGTCAAGAAGCGATAACGGAGGGCGATGAGTTGACGAAACGAGGAGAGAATTTTGGGTACCCAGTGGGCAAGAGTTCGTATCTGCCCTCTCTCTCGGCGGCCGTTCGCTTGATTTTCCCTCGACAGATGATCCATTAGTGCACCCAGTCTTAATCTGTAAGATACGCAAAGGACAAGAGTTGCGCCTGCGCTGCGTGGTAAAAAAGGTTTGCGGGTTCATTGTTGCATGAGAATCTCACATGACGCCGTGATAGGGCATAGCGAAGGAACATGCCAAGTGGTCCCCATGCTCTGCCGTTGCTTTTGAATACGATCCTTACAACAAGTTGAGGCATACGACATATTGGTTCGAAGGTGATGAGCGGGCGGAATGGCCTGTGGGCGAGAATGCCAAGGACGAAGAACCACCAAGAGATGACGAAGTCTTTGACTTCAATGCGAAGCCGCGTAAATTCTACTTTGAGGTTGAAACGGACGGAAGCTTAGGTCCCCAAGAAGTCATCATGAAGGTGTGTGGGCCGCATCCACCAGACCGACGAAATCTTATCGTAAATCCCTCAAGGGTCTCGCTGAACTCCAGACGAAGCTGGCCAACTTGATCCTTGGCCTTAAAGCACCCTCGGACATGGATGTGTCTGGGGAGGTGGGTACGGCAGTGAATGGGACTAGCACCGGGTGGAATCAACCCGCGGGGGGATGGTCAAATCCGGCTACCTCTGCTGCCGGATATGCCAGCCCAGTCGCAGGTGGATGGGGTGGTGGTTCAAGTCCGGCGCACAATAGCGGCGGAAATACCGGAAATTGGAACGCTAACACTACCCCAACAGCAGCTCCTGGAGGTGGCTCAAGTTGGGGTACGAGCCCTGCACAGAACAATGCCTGGGGAGCAAGTACGAGCCCGAGCTCGGGGGTTGCTAGTGGCTCAGGTGCTTGGGGTGCACAGCAAGGATGGGGCAGCCCAAACCCTCAGACCAACGGATGGAACTTGTAACCTACGATTCTGATGTAGTACACGATACTAGTCCACACTAGTACTAGTAATCGTGCAGGTGGCTGCCATTTTGGTAAATGGAACAAGACCAGGCCTGCGCAATCGGATACTCAGAATCACATAATTATCCCCAACGTGTGATTCCGACAGTCAGAACGGCCCTGCCGCTCCGCGTGATGTGGTACATTACATAGTACTTCGACTGACAGGTTAGTAGTTAGTAGTACTACAGGTGAATTCACAAACGTCGACTGGCGATTCAGATTTCGGGTCGGATTTCTGTGGCGTGGGCCTTGCTTCAGTGGCGGCTCTCTGAGGTAAGCTTTGGCGTGCAACGTGTTATCCTCACGCTAACGGGTTTTGTAGGTGTTGTACCACGGGTTCTATCAGATGATATGATCCGACGGTTGGTTCCCGACCAATTTTAGCGGAGTCATTGGCAAATTGGTCATGCGAAGGGGTTCCAAATCCGGAAGGCGAGGCGGGAAGACCCGAAGGGGTTGCCCTTCGGAACTCGGTGAACCCACGAAGGGGTAGATATGAGGGGCGGGAGCGGACAAAATTTATTTGGTTTCCATTGCGTGTACTTTCCTTTTCGGCGTTATACTTTCCCTTTCGGCACTGTGCTTTCGGTTTCGATGTGACTTTCGTTTTCGATGTGAGTGCTTTCGTTTCG